>JAHWFP010201992.1:6726-74556 GCA_023313725.1 Lithobius niger | reverse complement strand
CAATTTTCTCAATTGTACGTTTAATTATTTCAATTAAAAATTATCCAAATTTTATCCGTGTACATTTTAACAAGTAAAGTGAAACTTCAATCATATAGCCCCCTTTTTTACGGCACACTTGACGTTTTTGTTAGATATTAATTTAGGTACAAATTTAGTAAATGAATAGAAGTAATTTATCAGCCGAATCCCTTTCTTGTGTGAACGGAACGATGCTTCCCTGGATTGTACTGGGCCACAAAAAAAGTGCAAGCAATTTTTGGCCAGAAGTGGCGGCTTAGCAAGTGCTGTTCTACTGGTTGTTAGTTGCATTATTCATCCTTGATCTTTGGGGGAAGGAAGGATGGATATAATGTTCTGTGTAAGATGGTTTCCCTTCCTACTGCAAACTAAGGAGCTCAATGTAGTCAACGATCTGGTGAAATACTGGAATTGTAAAGGTAATTTTGAGTCTACTGTGCAAAGAGCATTGAAATTGGTTGGGAGTTAGCCTTGAAAATGTCCAGATTTTACAAGTAACGCTTAATTCAAAAAAGGAAATCGTATTTTCTGCAAATTTTCGATAGGCTGTTGGTGAAAAGATGTAAAATTTCACTCCTTTCTCTTCAGGCTCCGTCAATAAGTGCTCCTTTCTGTTTACATCGTTGTTATGCCCAAACGACGCAGGTTTGTACTGTAGCGACTGTATTCACTGGGGGGAAGATTTGGTTGTGTTTTCTTTGTGCCTTTTTCGCGTTTGACACTCGCCGCCCAATTCTTGACTAATGAGATGTTGGATTCCTGGGCCTTGTAGGTTCATTAAAGGCTTGCCAGAATTAATTTCTTGCTGGGTAGCAAGTGATTCTAGGCTTCGAAGGTGTTGATCACTCCTAGAACTCGATGTTTTATCACATGGCGGCCAGTGTCCATGCAGTGAGATGCGATGCTATTAGTTGTGTCCTGACTTCGTACGTGTGCCGGCTCACTCTTGTGTGTACACCTGTGCGTAGCGTTGGTGAAACACGGAAAAGTGCACACACTGCGTAGACACTGGCCACGTGATAAAATGGAGTAAAACAACACTTAACATCGAATTCTAGGAGTGTTCGACACCTTCAAAGCCTAGAATCACTTGCTATCCAGCACGAAATTAATTCTGGCAAGCCCTTAATGAACCTACAAGGCTTATCCAATCCAGGAATTAGGGATGTGCGATACTCGAAAAATTCGAGCCGAGCCGAGTATGAAACTTGTACTCGAACTCGACTCGCTGCTCGCGTCCATACTCGAAAAACTTGAATCCAGTGAAAATGCAATAACTTCGTTAATTTTTGACCGATTTTGATATTCCAATATACCAAATCGATCGTCTCGAAGAGAGCTTTCCAGTGGTGCAGATTAAAAGTCAATAACTGAAACCATTTTCCAGTTATATCCTTAAAACTGAAAAACCATGATCCACACAGTCAACTAAGCACCATCTTTGTTCCATTATCTTAACAAATTAAAGGGAAACTTGTAAACAAAATATTTCCATCAAATACTCGAACTCGGCTCGATACTCGATTCTTCTGTTGCAAACTCGGCTCGGCTCGAATTAAAGTTTTTCTACTCGCACATCCCTACCAGGAATACAACATCTCATTAGCGAGTGCCTCACGCAAAAATGGCACAAAGAAAACACGAATCCCCCAGAGTGAATACAGTAGGCTACGTTGTCTGGTAACGAAGATAGCATGAGCATAACAATGTAAACGGAAAGGATCACTTATTGAAGGAGCCTGAAGAAATAGGACTGATTTTGTCAAGTCTATCGAAAATTCGCAACAATACAATGTTCCTGTTTTGAATTTAAGCGTTACTTGTAAAATCTGGACATTCGAACTTGCCTTGCGAAAATGGTTTCGTCTAAGTACGAAGCCTGACCAGGGCATACGTTTTATGCAGCAAGACAAAATAAAGTAGTTTTCATAATCCTAGTAAATTACTACAGTATAACCTCGTTAATAAGAACTCGGATAATAAGAATTTCCGGTTGGTCAGCACTAAATATATACGGCTGTAACGAACTCTGTTAATACAAAAGTACGGATAAGACGAAGAAATATTTACAATTGTAGCTTATTTTTAAAAATTTGCTGTTCGTAACGGTTTCTTTTTTCTGCCCCTTGAATTTCGTTTTATTTTCACGTAAAACATCAATCGCTAGTTGACTCCATCTGGGTAAGTGATAAGAGTTTTGTCCGTTTGCGCAAACGTGAAGGTCAAGGACGAATGAAAAGAAAATACCGTATACCGGTAGGCTACATTTTTTTAAAGTTGCAGTCCAATTTCTCTCGTCCGTTTAATAAGAACTACGGTTAATAAGAACATTTTTATGAGTCCCCTTAAAGTTCGTATTAAAGAGGTTTTGCTGTACATCAAGCAAAGCACTGCCGAGTTGTTAAAGACGTGGTACCGGATGAGGAATCTGATTGCATTACTGTAAGTCAAGTGGGTGTACATCTGGAGTGGAAGGGTTAAAAATACGTAAAGTAATTCCCTGTGGTGAATCTGGGTGCGCGGATAGCTGCGAGCACTGGGGCGTCAGATTCTATAGGTGTTTTGGTCCCAGCTGTACATCTCTGGCTTCGTGCAGACCCAGGTCCGATCCTCCTGGTGAAGAAGTGTGTGTACGGATTTTTCTCCGGTTGTTTCCCTCCCTCATGTGGGTTAAAACCGGGCAGCTTATGCCTAATAAGCTATAAACTTATTGGCCGACACATATTTGTTAATGTGTTGTTTCCCTTCCACGCAGTAAGGCAAAATACCTCAGTCTAGCAAGGAAAGGAGTTACAGCCTTGAGTTGTGTGAGAGGTTGAATCGAGTTACCGGCCTATGTGCTGACTAGATTTGGATGGGTCTAAGGTAAATCCAAAATAATGCCCAAGAACTTAAAGACCCATGACAAGAGCACTTCAATGCTCTGAGCATTTTATCTGCTGCTGCAAAGGCGTAATGAAGGTACCTTCTTGCTTTTGGTAGATCCACTTGATTAGCTGCAGTGGTGGCAACTAAGACATGTATACCAGACACACTGGATCAGCTGTGGAGGACTCTGGTCCTTTGCCGATTCCGTGTAAGGCAACGTCACCTTGTATAAACGCTCCCCCCCCCCCCCCCCATATAGTGGTGCTAAAACTATCTCGTATGTTTCACGAAACCGCAACCTTGACCCTCGGTACCAAACGACATATCGTCTAGCAGTTCAAGGCTCTGTTCTAAAGAAAAACTTGGTGTATAACGGAACGGAGGTGTAATTCTGACTTAATTAATTTGAAACGTGTAAACTGAACCAAAAAAGCATTGGAGCTCGTATCCCCCACTGAACTTGGCTGAGAAGGTGCACAAATAAAAATGGGTACTAATTGTTTGAGTTGCGTTCAAGTTTCCTTCGTCCAGCTGCGATTTTCTTAGCTGATGTTCTTTTGTTTGTTCTACTTTTGCTGCACGTGCCTTTCCTTGCCCATTCGCTGCGGCCATTGTTCTGGCCAGAGGAGGGCCTGTCAGAGCACAGCCTTAGCGAAGTCGCCGATCTTCTGAGAAGGCCTACGGTGTGTCGGCATCTCAAGACGGGGACGGAGAGGGACTCTTCCGGGTTGGCCGTTTCTTTGTGACGCTTCTTTCTTTCGCTTCACTTTCACCAAGTTGAAACTGATGAGAGATGAAACGCACGACCAAACACGTTGAGCGCTAGAGAATAAAAAAAATTAATATCACGCATTTAATGTTTAAATACCTTGAGGGGGGGGGGGCAGCGAGCGTACTTCGGGGTCAGCGAGCTGGTGATTGGTTGAATGAAAGCATTTGAGAATAAAAATCCTTACAGCACTTGTAAATATGAACATAAGAGTCAATCCCCCCACCTTGCTGGAAGTCAAAACATTTGCGTAACAATATACTTTCAGTACACATTTTATTACAGTAAATCAGTACAAATTTGAAACAATCCCAAGCAACAAGTTTTAGATTGATAGAAACCTATAGTGGACAGTTTAATAAACACCGTAAGATGACCGATCAGGTGAGAAAGTTAATCTTAAACAATTTTTTTTAAGTCCGCTAAACATTTACTAAATTTTCAGGATTGGAACTAAAAACAAAGATGCAGACGCACAGTGATTTGTTCCTCTTTTCACAATTTATTTGCTCGTTTTAGCTGCGGGCTTTGACAAAACAATCCTGAAGCTTACATTATAAATGATGTTGGACTAAAAGTCTTTGTTTAGATCCAAAGGTTTGGCGGCACGTGAATGGAGTTACGGGTTGATATGGTCATCGGCTCCAGGAAGCATTCGGTGAATGCATTCATGAAGAGCATGGCATAAAAAACGTTTCATGTGCCATGCAAAAACTTGTGTGCAACAAACAGATGACACTTTTTTTTCATCAAGGCAGTTGGACGTGCATAATTTATCGCCCAGCACAACCAGAATACAAAGTTTTATGTACACATTTCAGTCCAGAAATTGCACTGAAAAAATTACTTTGTTGAAAAACTATAATAAGAGAAACCTCAAAATTCAGATTATCGTGCGAAGAAGCGCCACTCCTATTGCTTTCGCAAATCGCATCGGTGTGAAATGAGTCTACTGTGCCTTGCTCTTATCCGAAGTGCATATTAAGTTGTCTTTTCCCTGCAAGTCGTGTGTTCAAGTGCGAGTTGTGTGTGTACAGGAGAGGTCCACCAAACGGAAGTGTTATCCTCAGTTATTCCATCTAAACACACCAGCAGCATTGTCTCACTGTCACCAAAAGATATTGTTTCTGTATATTATTATGTAACAGTTACACATGAACTGGGGCAAGTCGCCCCATCCGGAAAGATTTTGTTTGATATGAGGAAAAAAATGCTGAAAATAACTATTTCAAATCAGTTACTTGCATGCGGTTGTTTTTAGGTAATTCTTTCTTATATATCCTAAAGTTTGGGGAACGAAGTGCAGTTCGTGCTTGGCTATATGCAGGAAAGTCCTCCCTCCGCTATTAGACTCTCGCTTCATTCTATTGCAATCAAAAACTCTGCATTACTCGTTATTTTCTACACTTAATGTCGTACACGACTGTGTATCAATGCTGCCATGCACTTTACAAGCACATCTGGAAAATTGGCACCACGAGCGAGATATGTTGTAGAAGCAAAGAAGTTGTTGCAAACGATTGAAATTGACAGTAATTGTGGTTTTGTTGTAACATTTGTAAATCCAGCTTTTCCGGTTCCATACTTGCGCAGCTGCCCATGCCAAGAGGGAAGGGGAGACCACGCCAATAAAGAATGTAAGGGTTATCGCTTGATTGCTTCAGGCACGGGTAATACCCCTGCTTCAGGTTGGGAGTGCAGTTCGCGGATGCGTACGAGAAGGCGGCAAAACTGTCGAACATGTAGGCTCGTAGCTCAGAGTGATATACAAGTGCTGCTACTTTTGTACCAAGACAGCAATAAAGAGAAGTCTCTGCCCAGCAACGAGAATGAGTACTAATTTTTTGTGCATGGATGATAATCATCGTCACATTTGGTGTCCCACAGAGTAGACTCTAATGGCAAACGGAATGGCGACCACGAGGCAAGAAACAGCAAGCCAAGACAGCGCTGGAAATAAGTGTGCTCCCCTGATCACAGCCACATGAGAAAACTTTGCACCATTTGAGTTCTACAAAACGTCATTCCTCGGCAACAACAAGAAGTCATCAATGCCACGGGAGGCCATTAACGGAGAAGAACCAAAGCAGCGGATGACAGCGCCATACAAAACATTGAGATTCGCACATGTTTTGAGGCTTGTAATATGAGCTGTCATCCGTCGGTGTGAAACTGACGCGAGGTGAGCAGATAAACTGTCGTCAAGAATACAGCTGAATATCTTTAAGAAGCTGAACTTGTGAAGCAAAAGCCGTTAACCTGACCTCCGGCAGACGCTGCAGGAGGCCGTGCCTTTTTCGAAGGACGAACTCTTGACGGTGACATGTTATGGACGGGGTTCATAAAATCACGGGACACAATCTGAACTACATCTTTAAAGAATTTCCTTTCGATTAGCGACCTATAATTTCCCCTACAATCTGTATGATTTGCCACAGCGCACAAAGTAGTAGCGATCTGTCAAAAATAACGCCATCGCTTCGGCCGTGTTCGCCATTCAACTTCCATTCATTACCAACTGCGACCGGAAGTAACGGGAATCGATGCTGCTACAGGCTCCGCGCTTGCTGGTTGGTTGTTAATTCGAAAGCTTAAAAAGGACAAAGCAGCTGGACGCAGAAACTGACCCAATAATGAATTGGTTAATTAAAAAAAAATAGGTTTACGTTTTTTTTAATACCATTTAGAACTTCAAAGTCATTCTTTAGCAGTTTTCCGTTTCTTTTGTTGACAGGACCGGTACTTCCGGCTGCACTAGTTGCTGAATGGCAATCGGCCAGCGTGAGAAGGACAGATTATTGTCGTAAATAAATAATGCCTGTATTTTTCTGTATTCCATGGCGGCCATGTTGCCTCCCTTTTCTTCTTCTCTTACTATAGTGTTGCTGCGCGCGTTGTTTGTTGGCCCGCACGGTCGCGTATATTGTGATGAGCCCCTGTGAATGTGGGTGGCCCAACATGATGCTGCTATATTTTTTGTTAAGGCTACTAAACGTTAGTCTTATCGGTCACAGATCTACAATGATGTAAACTCTTTAAATTAATTTGCTGTTCTAAAACCTCTTCGATGCTCTCTTTAATACTGTATTTTTTAAGCAAACGATACTTTTTCGATACCTTCGATACTACCGAAAAATCGATACCAAGTTTTTAATTTCGATACCAATAAAGTATCGGTATAGTATTGAAATTCGATAGTATCGCACACCTCTGGAATCCACCTTTACACTGTTCGCAGAAACCGTTTGCTTCCTAACAAACTTGAGATGATTTTGTTTTTAAGCTACAATCTGCTATTTTAGACTACGTACGATAGACCTAGGCTACTGTAGCCCAGATAAAATTTGTTTTTACCGCAAGTTTGTGCAGCAACTATAACCTATAAGTAATAATTAACTTTACAGTACATGCATATAAATTGAACAAAATATTGAAAATGCGATCTACTAGAAGAATTTAAAACATCAGTTCGACAGTCATATTTTGAGTTGACTCACTAATTAAATCAGACCGTGGAGTATTTGAACGAGTGTTAATTCTGAGTCAAAACATGACTATCGATCTGATGCTTGATGAGGTGCCATAGGTCTAACCTTGTTAAGTATCGGCAAAATCGGATATCGGGGAATAAGCATCGGCGTAGGAATTGGTATTGTAAAAGTGGTATCGGTCGACGGTGCGTCATAAGGCCACTTACCGCACGCATGCAAGTCAGCATTTCAGTTGCAGTAGTGTTGGATCAAGACAGGGGAAGCGAAATATGTTTTAAGTTCGTAAGAAATGGTGTTGCCTCCTGTTTCCTAGTGTGTGTAAATATGGTATGAAGACCCCCTCAGAATTTGGTTGCAAATTCTCTCTGTGTCCGCCTGTATTTCTTTAACAATTCACTATTACCTAAATTAATGTTACCACAGGGCTTGATCCCTAGATTAAAACATTTACCTTGGCTTATTATTTGAAACTCTGCCACAACAGAAAGGTAATTACGTGGAATTATTAAGCTATACAAACGAAAATAAAATCATGAAATAATGAAACTCAATTATTTATAAAAATATGATTAAATACACATAGCAAAATCACTACTGCCTTTATGCAGAATTTGTTGCAGAATTGAGTCTGGCAACAAGAACAGTAATAACAGCTGCAACGGAACAAAAACTACACAATGAAAAATACCTTAGTTCTCGAGATTGGTGTACGCAACGGGCATGTAACTACAGATGCACCGATGTTGGCATCAGACATCGGAAATCGCCTTTTTAGGCTACATCAGTCATCGGAACATCGGCATCGGTTTTAGGCAGCAGATGTTAAAACATCGGAATTCCACAATTTTACTAAATCATTTTGTGACCTGTGATTTCTGGGTGTTAAATTTTAGGCCTACAGAAATGTTCAATTTTACTTCTGAAATCCTCTTAATTACTTTTGACTCAAGGAAAAATGTAACTCACTTTCACTTTACTTTCTACAACATCAAACCACAAGATATCGGAATCGGAGATCGGCCGATGTTTTTTCAACATCGGAATCGGACATCGGCATTTGAGCACATCGGTGCATCTCTACATGTAACCTAGAATAAGTTCCACCGACCTGGTCAGCTTTGCATTGGTCCACTTGTCCAGGTATATAAAATTATGAATATTGTCAGAAAAGTTAAGCCGAGCACATTCACACATCAATGGCTTCCAGTCCTAGACAATATTCGTTGAGCAAGGGTAAAAGTTTCCATTGATCTACAACCAGACGGCAGACGCAACTTGCAGGCTTTACTTCTAGCCGAAGTAGAATATGATTTGACGGTGGGATAAAGATGCCAATTTCATATAACGTAAATTCTGATGAAACAAACAACAAAAATGAACTTGTGAGAGCAATTTTTGCATGGGAATGTCTTTTTGTTCCTTAAATTACACTTATGCATTTTTACCCAGCTCAATCCGCTGTCCACGCACAATTTTTACTGCTATCTCTGACGTGTACACTGCCAGTCAGCAACTAATATGTTAAGGTCCAGCCAGTTTAAGTCTAATTTTTTTTTATTATAAATAAGCAAGTATTATTGTACGGCAAAAGGCAGGACAGGGAAAGAAAACAAAAAATTGGTGTTTCTGAAAGCAGCTTTCCGTCTCGTTCAAACTAGTCAAATGATGATGTTTAAAGTGCCAAGTGCAATTTTTGGAACGAAATGTACGGCGTGACTCCAAATACGTAATACAATCCCCGATATAAGTTGCTGTGCACGTATAATCATTAGGCTTAGCAGGAGAACACCATGAAAATTTATAATTAGCACATATACGGTACAAAACACGTACTGGAATGTTACGTGTTAACACTGCCTTATTAGCACCTCAAGTTGCAAGCTAACTGCTAAGCAACGCATACTGCCATTTATTAATTACTAGCGCAGCAGCATTTTACCATGCAAGGTTTGCCTGTGCATTTGAAATGAATCTTTTCAAGCTCAAACCGACTCCTGAGCAAGTTTCCAGATTATGAAAAATGTACGAGTACTAAAGGCTTTTACACATCTAATTTTATGCTGAAAGAAAGTGTTCTAAGAAGCAATCCTTCAAATTGAAAGTTCGTTTTACCTGGTTCCATGCTTGTACCAACAACAAAAGGCTTTAAATTAAGGTCAATTATAGCTTCCATCTTCAAAGCGGATAACTTTAGCAAAATAATAGATTCTTGACAAGTACTTGCTTCAACACTAGTGGAAAAAACAAATAACAGAACATCAATACACGGCTTCTTTAAATAAAACGGCAGAATTCAGCACCATGTAGTATGAAGTAGATTTCTGTTGTTTTTCATTCGCAAGTTGAGGTAATGATCGGTAGCCAGTCAAAATGAAGGAAGTTGCCAGTCAACTGACAATAATGAAAACCTACGCCTGATCACCCGTCGTAAATATCGAAAAGTACACACACACCAAGCATTCTTTCTGCAAATGCTTCAGTTGTGCTTGACTTGCCGTAAATCGTCTATTTGTGGTCAGGTCTTCAATTGTAGCCGGTCTCTAATTGTAACTGGGTGTTTTCCCAATCATAAATAAGTAATAGCCGGCACAATATGATTTGATGTTGATAAAAATCTACAAACGAGCACTTCCGTCACATAAACAGATACAATACCCAAATTAAAGAATAATGGTAAAGGCATTCGTATGACATTATTTACCGTTTTTAATGTCAGACAGATGTTGACACTGTTGAGTTCCTTTCTAAATTGTGGAGTCAAAATGTCTTGATTTTCAACCAGTAGCCCGGGCAAAAAATAGAGAATTTACGGTAGATACTTCTGAATAATTAATACACAATCAAAGCAACGGTGGTTTACACTTAGTGAATAATTCCTGATTTGCCAATACAGTGTTTTGGTTCATAAATTATAAGATAGTAAGATTGTATCGGTAAGGAGTTCATCAAGCTTGGCACCAGTCAATGACTGAGCACAATATTTGGAGTACTGGCAATTTTTGTACTAAGAATCATTACAGCCTTTTCTAGTGGCATGCCATGCACGTATAAGCTACAAATGAGATAAAATAGATTTTCAATTTGTTTAAGCCACTTAATTTGCTCATGAAACTTGTGGACAAATAATAATAAAAAACTATTTTCTAGTACAAGACAGTTGGCTAATTACAACAGTTTATGAAATAATAGCCTGAACAAATGACTCGAGACTCGATGGGGGGAGGGTTGTGACCCGTGATGAGCAATACTTGGTGCAATTAACTAAGCCAAGCGACGACTTTCCAGACTTGTTGCACGTTTTCATATTTTTTACATACCCGCTTTTCATTTTTGTATCACTATTTCTTCGTTTCCATATACACACCAGTTTCACAATTCTTTAATACATTTTTTTTCTTTTCCAGTAACCATTGTGATTTCACTTAAAAGAGCAAAAGCAAATTCAAAGCAATTCAGGTAATAAACCAATCAATTTTTTTTTCGTGTTCTAACAGATATGCCTACGTACTTCCGGGCCCATAATGAAGACGGACAATTTGATTGTTTTTTACTTCGATATTGCGTTTTGCCTTATTTTTCACACAATACTCGTGTTTTTTTACATTTTCCCTTTTATTTTACCACTGGCAAATTTTCACACTGGCAGCATCCCTGTAATCAGTACTCGCAAAATGCCAAGCAGATTTCTAGGTAGAACAATTCTTTTCACTAAAACAGCATGGCATAGCAGTAACCATAGGCTACTACTAATTTCGCGTTCAAGGTCCAGTGGTCACAGGATCGCGTGCCAAGACTAGACGCGAGCCGCGCTGCCCGGCTCGGTTAAATGGACATAATTGCTCGGTAAACCGAGATTGCCGATCGTGCTCTGCTCAGCGAGAATCGGCTCGGCAGCTCGGTATCGGTACAGCCTTACTGATTAATTAAACCAGGACTGAGAAAATTACACGGATGAGGAGTGCAAAATGGCACCTACCCTTGCAAGGCACTTTTAGCAAAGGAAGTCCACAAATCTTGAAAAAGGTGTTGGCGCCATGTTCTGGCAACTGGCACATATGATGGTGGAATTGGAAGGGGAATGAAAAAATCTTCAAACTGAATTACTGGAAGCGTAACAAGGCTCTGGTACGTTTCCCCATCTTTAGTGCAAAACATGGCACTGCAAAAATAGAGGAATGCACACTGTCACTCAAACTTCATACACTAACGTACGATTTCAATATATTTACTAGGTGTCTCCTTTCGTATTTGCTTACCTCCCGACTAATGTTGCTGGAAGACTCTTGGACGGACTAAATGATATTGTGACAACACAAGTTTTGTCATGATGTACAGACGGCAGAAGGATATCTGTAACATAGATGGGGAAAACGGTCATGTCATAAGAACCCACCTTCTACTTAAACTAAGAGGCAACCTGTAGTTTCACTGATTATGCTACGTTTTTCTGGCCATGTTCTAGTATGAACCAACGAACAATGTAATTGAGCATGCATACAATGGAGAATAGTTTGATTGGTGTATTTGTTAGTTGACTTGAGGAAGAGAAGACAGTGGCAGCTTCAGAAATTTCAAAATTTTCATGATTCAAGATTCAGAACTTTCAAGCACATAATTTTCCTTTGGTCCATTTTTTTCTTTTAATTTCAATTATCAGTTATTTATTTTCTGATTTGAATTCTTGCTTAAGCATACAGTACACCTGAAACGGAAGTTCCAGTTTTATAAAAAAAACATAGCAAAAGGAAGCATGGTAACATGATAATTATGATAATCTAAATCATACTCCCTAGCAGGACGTCGTGCCACACATCCAGAAAGTGTGCCCGCCCCGTTGGTGAGCAAAGTGAGCCACAGCCTGCACGAGCATATTAGATGGCGCCAAGACCTTTAAACAGAACTGCCAAATTTAATTCCTCCTAATGGTGGCAAAGGATGGGAGATCGTTCTCAGCCATGAGCTGGTTAGCACTCTCGTCTTGATAGTTGCCATCAGAATAAAATGGTATCAAAATGGAATCAACAGTGTCTGTTGAACTCTTGTTATATATACTGAGGAAAATATGGGTGTCAATGTTACTCGAGGTCGAATGTGGATTCCTGAACATTCCTTCCCCGTCTCAATAAATAATCACAGCAGCTGATAATGAGATGCTAATAAGGAACACAATAAACACTTACAATCAAGTCAGTCTCCTGGCCTGCTGTCATCTAGGGTATCAGTGTTTGGTGTTGCTTTATTTGCGTGACTTTCCATAGCTGGAAGCCAGGGTTTTTATCAGTCGCTGGTACCCTAGTGTGGAAGCGTCCATCCACCTTGAGTTCTACGCTCAAGACTCTCTGCCTTCAAACCACAATCTTTTCTTTTATGCCTGAACATACCCGGGTAGGGTGGGGCTAGTCCTACTTAGTTATAGGTAGCCAATCACAGGCCATGCTTGGGCACATCACATGTGGCTTGTACGGTTGAGCAAGTACAAGGTGAACTGATCACCAAATGTATGTGTTACACCTCTGTCAAACCAAAGCTTTAGTTTGGGTCAGATGCATGGTTGTATGTTATTGTTTAGTTAATACATTTTGTTCTCTTACTTGTCATACTGCTATGTGGTACTCTCTATAGATTCTGAACAATGCTCCAAGTGATTTTCTGTTGTTAAATCTGAAATCCTTTTCAGATTTAATTTCCCAAGAAGGTCGAGGAAAATTTGCTGGAAAGGAGTTGAGTGCTAAACCGCACAAAGTAAGGTTTCATAAAAGCACGAATAGCAAATCGGTTTGAGATTTTTTGTTTTCTTTCCGCAAAATGATTTCGGGTTTTGATTTACAAAGTAATTTCAGTTTACGGTATTACAATCTTTTCCTCTATTTGGTGTAGCGATACTGGCCCCCATCGCATTTTGTCATCCTACTTGTAATTTCACTCGCTTCAGTGTTGGTATTTTATTTGTATTGTAAGCCTAAACCTTGTTTTTTAGGCTGCTCATAAACTATGTTGAAAGCAAGGCTTTGAATCCTGAAGAGAAGCCATTTCACGTTCATATAAAAGTTCGACGATCCACGAAGGTGACGTCATTGCCCTAATACATGGGCATAGCGAGACTGAACGCAGACCGCTTCCTTTTTAAGAGAGATATACTGGATAGATGTGTGGTCCGTTTGTCGGTGAGCATTGCGCCAGGGGTCGAATTTTCAAATTTTGACCCAGGTGCAAATTTGCACTCCAAAAATGTTACTGGGGTGCAAAAAACTTCTTTGGAGTGCAAAACCCAAATGTACACCAACATTATGGTCTCCTATTTTATAGCCGTCGAAAATTCTAACATTCCGCATCACAATAATATGTACCGTTTTCCTGCACTTTGCTGAAAACTAGCTTAACTATTCGACTGAAAACCTATACCCATAGTTTAACCAAATTTAGTAAAAAAAAAGGTGTTTAACTTCTTTGGAAGGAATGGTGTCACTGGAAATCTAACTCCAAGCTGTTTAAAATGCCGTAGCTTGTGTGGTTCAAAAGTTATGAAAAATTCTACTTCGGTGTGCAATTTTGCACTCCAATAGTTGCTTCTGGAGTGCAAAGTGCGATTTTGGAGTGCAATTTGCCCCTGTGCATCCGAATATTTCGACCCCTGTTGCGCGACAAGTAAAGCTAACATTTGTACAATTATTGAGTAGGAAAATGTGGTCTTTATAGTGTAAGTCGAGCATGGTGCTCGTTTTGCAGAACGAAAACAAAAATTCGCGATTAAGTCAAACAAGATTCTGCTATCTGGTTGGCTACATACAAAACTAACCTCGTTATCTTAAACATCAGTTACCTCAAACTCCAGTTGGTAACTTTTTTAATGCAAGACACCGCGCATTTTGTCTTGCTTTTGTACTGCAAAATAATATTTATGTCATTTTCCAACATGAATTAGTAATATTTCTTAGGCCACACCGACATGCACTTAGCAAATGTCGGAAACCAAATGTACTCAGGACTCCTAAGACCAGCAGCCTGTGTTGAATTTACTCATCTCCACTTCACGCAAACTGTAATGCCCAGTTACATTCAAGTCGAGAGGTTTTATAGTATATAAAAACAAGACTAAATTAATGCCAAAAATGCTACAGCAGCATGCAAAAAAACAGTTAAATTACAGTATAATAAACAGTTGGAATTGATGGGACGATGATACCACGACTAAGAATGTGGTGAAGTCCTGTTGTCATCTTCCCATCAATGCAAACTATTAACATACTTCATATAGCATAAATGCATTAACGGTTGAGGAGATCATCAAACGTTTTTTGAGCTTCATTTTTTCTGAAGAAGGTGACAGACCCAGTGTGTATTCACCGAAAATTTAAGTGAAAATTTAAGTGAACTTTTAGTGTTCGTCCGAGCGTGGTGATTGCATAATTTTTCTGATAATGTACAAATCATTAATAAAACTGTACAAATGGTGTTGTTGTATACGGCCACTTACTCTCGATTTTCCCAAATATTTCTGGGCCCTCTACTTCGATGTCGACGCCATAAAGTGCAGCAAACATTTCAGCAAAATCTTTTGTCTGTATAAAAAATAAAAGTAATATTCAAACCATTTAAAAAAAAAGAAAGTTGGTTCTCATTCGCGTGACTTGGACCTTGAAAACTGGTGCGGGCAGATGGTGGGTTTTTATTTGTACTTTTTTATCCTTTATTTTGCTATTTGGAGTGTATTTTCATTACTCTATTTCAAGTTTGATGCCATAACAGCCTGCATACCCCAGTAAATTAAGTTGCAGCAATTGAAATAACTACGTAGTCAATAAGCATAAACAATTGCAGACATAATAAATACACTGCGAAAAGAACATATTTGGGACCATCGTATTACGCTTTTGAAAGGGATGGCTCACTCACATTTAGTTGAAACAACGATCAAGTTTCCACCTGCTCCAACGGTGTTGGCAGCGTCAGTTCAAAATTCAATGGGCCGTGTGATTAAAGGAAAGTAATGCGAGTAACAAGAGTGAAATGAGAGCAAGAGATGAGAGAAACATTTGACGAGTTTCGCTTTCACGTTGTGTGGCGATGTCTGTATTC
This sequence comes from Lithobius niger, assembly GCA_023313725.1. Lineage (NCBI taxonomy): Eukaryota > Metazoa > Arthropoda > Chilopoda > Lithobiomorpha > Lithobiidae > Lithobius > Lithobius niger. The sequence continues at coordinate 59,331 of JAHWFP010201992.1, read as the reverse complement.
TGTATCCAGGGCATGTGCATGGAGATTTTAGCTCCGTGGTGGTGGAGCTTATGGTTCTGCACATCTGGTGTCGACTTCTGAAACATGGTTTACATTGTGACTGTCGTGAGCAACCTGATCCTTCTTGAACAGAGTAGTAAGTCCAAGGTTCAACTGCTAAAAGTGCTAACAAAAATGTTCTAATTCATCACACATTTTGGCTATTTAGACAACCTTGGAATGGTAGCATCCATTGCTCATTCTTCCAAGCAACTTTTTTTTTTTACTACTTTCACAATCTTTTACAATGTTTTTATTACCATGCAAGTAGTTTAGCATCGTTCTTTTTTCTCAATATTGGCGGTCGCTGAGAGCACTCGCACTATCCATTGTGAGGTCCTAGCCGGCTGATTGCCAGTGACGCACACTACTAGCTCCAATAGCAATGACCCGAACTCGCATTGCCTGATGTAACGTGATTACAGGCCCCCAACGCAAGGGTACCATGCCACAATCGAACCCAGCTCGGTGCCCGCCTTCCGTCCTTCCAAACCATTTTTTTTAAAGACCTTAAATGTATAACAAATTAAAGTTACACATGAACAGGGTGTGTGTTTCTTAATACTTAAACCATTTTTAAATTAAATTCTTAAAGGGACTTTGTTTTAATTCAAGTCAACTTGAGAAAATAAGATCCAGTTTGGGAGATAGAGAAAACTAATACTTTTGGTTCTTGCATTTTGAAAACGGTCAAAATTACCATAAGCCTACTTGCTAAATTTATACTCATTTTATTACTATTTTATTAAACTGAAACTAGAGGATCGGCCTTCCTCAATAAACTCTAATCACTTAAAAAGCAGCAGTTTCTGTTGGATGGCTTGCTGGTTATGAGCTTGTTAAAAACTCTAATTAGCAAAACTAAAAATCATTACAGAAGTCATGAGTAGTAGATATTGGGTACATAATTAAACTTAACGAGGCGAGCCATTTCAATTCTCGCCTATTCCCTTAAAATAAAATAAAAATGCTCACAATTTGCAAGTTGCACGGAACTGTCGCTACTGCCTTAAAAGTATCGCCGCCAACATATACTCTATACGGACGTAATGTATCTGGAACAGAATGAAATGGCATTAAAGGTACACAAGCAAACTGTACTATAAAATTTAAACTTAACATAACAAGAATGAAGGACAAATGAAAAATTTATGCGGCCCAGCAGATGAACAAAAAAGTCTGCTAAAGGTTATAACGGCCATCAAGGGAGCTGGATCTGCCAATCAATGGGGTTGTGGGTGTGGAAGAAGCAAGGATTAAAAGTTTTTGTCACGAAAATTCGTCTTCAGCACACAATAAGGCACATTTTTTATTAGGTGGGTAATGGGTATTCTCGGATAAAACCTCGTACGCCCCGGCATTAAAAAAATAATCTGCTAAATGTTATAGAGGTCATCAAGGTATCATGTGAAAGTTGAATAGATGCAGCTTTCGCAACGTGTTCCAGAAGGAAGTTCAAACCAGATAATTTTCAGAGAACTTTCCACAATTGGTTGTTACCATTTGTTTTAGTAAGGTGCAACAGTGACCTCTCATTTTACACGTTTCATTCACGTTTAAGTGTTCCCCAAAAGAGCGAGGGAGAGAAGACGTTAGGCCTACTAAAAAGTTTAAACAGAACAATCATATCCTCACGAACTCTTCGCTCTTCCAGAGAAGTAATTTGGATTTGTTTCAACCTTTACTCCTAAGGTAAGCGAGAGATACTGCCAGGAAATTTGTTCGTGTTCTCTGCATCTTTTCCATGCAAGTAATGTATTTCTGGAATCATGGTGAGCAAATTTGGGCACAAATGATTATTTTGTGATGCTTCATTTACAAACAGAACAAGTTTGAATTGGCAAAATCATTCTGACAAGAAGCCGGTAAAGTGTGATGTGTTTGTTGTAAGGCTCGGCCGATGCCAACTTTGACCGATACGGTCCGATGCTACATCACCGATACCAATGCCGATACTTCAATGCATTACTTCCAGTAAAGTTAATGTTTCTTCCATATTCAGAAACACGATTTGATGAAAAATTCCGAATCTCAAAGCTCTATAAGCAAGCATCTTGCAGTAAAGTGCGTTTTTTGGAACCTGTTTTTGGTTTTTGCTAAATAATTTCAGAACGACTGAAGCTATCACTCCAAAAGTTGCATCATTAGAAAGCTCTCAAAAAGACGGTTAAAATGGTGTATTAGAACTTCAAAAACGGACAATTTTTGGCGACGATATCGCAAAAACCTATATTTGACCAAAATAGTTAGCCGATACCGATCCGACACCGATGCCAATATCGGTAAGGGCCGAGCCTTAGTTTGTTGCTTGCTGCCTTTAAAAAAAAAGTCACATTGTCAAATTCATTCAACAGAAAATCCATTTAAGTGCAAGTTGTGTGCTGCTGCATTTCCACTACATATGACACACTGTTAAATTCATCTGAGATAAGCCATTTAAAAGCAAACTGTGTGATGCTGCTTTTTAAGAAACATTGTTCAGGCAAGTTCACCTGTGAGTGTTACAAGGCCTTTGTGCTCAGGTCTTGTTTAATGGCTAATACACAGTAAGAAAAAACCTGTTAAATGTAGTCAGTGTGGTAAAGCTTTTACTCAAATTTCAAGTTACTGTATTGCAGATCGCACTAGTACACATCACAGTGGAAAGTCACCACTTGAATTTAATGAAAGCAGCAAGGCCTTTGCCCTAAAAAAATGTAAATAATGAACGCGAAGGATGTTCTCAGGGATCGATTCTTGTCATGCCAGAGAACTGACGGCCTGACGAGTAAGGATGGAAAGGGCTCTGCTATTGTCAAAGGAAGATACAAATGACGTACACTGCAAGTCAGCCATGCTGGCAAACTGCAGCCAAGGAAGGCTGCCAGAGGTAGTTCATACAGAGATAGAGCCCTGCAGTAGGGAGCTTGAGGAGATGCCAGATTGTGCCATGGCAACAAACCTAGGAAGTCCACTATGACAAGCTCCCCACCTCCCTTCCTTACTGTCCAGGGAAACAGCTTTCGACAAGCAAAAATTACGGTTTAAAATACACAACCCAAACATACAAAAGGGAACTCCAAAATGAGGCAGAAGATATTCAAGATATACATTGATATGCATCGCGGACGTGGAACGTAATGTTGGTGGATTCCAAAAAAAATTCGTCAAAATGGTTATGGAAATATTTAAAAAAATCAGTAGCCATTACCTATTTTTCATTCGTGTTTGATAGGGATGTGCGATACTCGAAAAATTCGAGCCGAGATGAGTATGAAACTTATACTCGAACTCGGCTCGCTGCTCGCGTCCGTACTCGGAAAACTCGAAACCGGCGAAAATGCGATAACTTCACCAATTTTTGACGGATTTTGACATTCCAATATAGCAAATCGATCGTCTCGGCGAGAGCTTTCCAGTGGTGCAGATTAAATATCAGTAACTGAAACCATTTTCAAGTTATGTCCTTAAAACTGGAAAACCATGACCAACACAGTCAACTAAGCACTATTTTTGTACTTATTATCTTAACAAATTAAAGAGAAACTTGCAAACAAAATATTTCCATCAAATACTCGAACTCAGCTTGATACTCGATTCTTCTGCTGTAAACTCGGCTCGGCTCAACTCAAATTAAAAACTCGCACATCCATAGTGTTTGGCGAATAGGCATTCACATTCTTGAATCCTGGTGATCTGTAACCAAGGGTATGTTTACTTACTCTTTGGAATTTCAACTTCGGCCTCGCTAGATGTGGGCTCCTCAAAAGTTTTTGGAGAAACCCTATAGAAACAAATTGATAAATTATACTGTTACGGTAAAAGGTTTTTCAGCTTTTTGCAAGAGCAGAAAACGTTAAAATCATATGAAAAAAAAAAGATGGGACTTACTTTACTAATTCCAACACAGGTTTATCAATTGGAATGATGGTTCTGGTTCCACTGTAATTTAATGTAACAGTTGAACCTGCAATAATTCAAGCAAATTAACCACAAATCCATTTTTTAAATGGACCACAGTCAGTTATAACTACCTTACAACACAAAACGTTATTTCAATTTAAAAATAGTTTGTTACATCAAGTTACACAGAAATCAGAAAGCTGGGAAGACTTTTTTTTAATCTCGTTTAAATTTCATTCAGTAAAAGTTCACATATCCTTGGCTTTGGCAGAGTTCACACTAATAAAAATAAAACTTTTAAAGCACGTGTAAGAAGTTCAAAGAACTTTTTAATGACTATTTTTAAGCAACTTTCAGTAACAAGTTAACAATAGGCCTTTAGAAAAATCTTGTTTCCAGTAACTGCATGGCAAATAGTAGGGTAGGTAGGTTGGATTAGTAGCAAACGAATGATCGAGACGAAGAGAGCGTTTGGTGTAGTAGCCTGATGAAGACAGTCGACTGAGCACCTCCAAGCTCAGAAAAAGTCTATCTGTCGCAAATTTGCAAAGATATTGTAGTGATGAATACCCTTTTCTTTTGAAATTGTGCATGACGTGTGACATTTCTAAATTCATTTCCCCAGTAAATTTCATCTTTACATACCATACTGCCCCGAATATAAGACGGTATTTTTTTTAGAATTTGTTCCATTAAAACTGCATCTTCGTCTTACATTCGCGTCCAAGTCCATAACTCTAGGCTCCGCACCATGGCATTTAACGTCTGGGACTTCGTCCCCCCCCCCCCCCTTGACGGTTAACGTAAGATACGGCCAGCACATTGCCACCTTCCCTGAGCTCGCGAATCCCATGTGGCCGCTCCCCGGCCTAGGTCCGAAGCGTTCGTTGTCACCACTATTGCGGCCTCCACCGAGATCCAAGACTTAGCTACCACAGGGCCACGCAGATTCTTCTCCCACCAGTCCAGATCTTTGCGAAAGGCTCCCCTCAGTCACCTCCTCACGACTCCAGGTCACCAGGTCGAGCTGCCACCAACACGTGTACAGCTTACCATCCTCCACGGCGCTTAACAAGCTATCAGCTAGGCCCAATAACCTCTGAAGCTCCTTAACGACTGTGACCGGGTTCTGTTGCAGCGCTGCAACCAACCACAACATACGAGCCTGCTTCTCAGGTGGTAGCACAAAACGGGCGTTGACGAGATCCAATGTCATACCCTAAAACTGCAAAGCCTGCGATGGTACCAGAACTGTAATTCACGAAAAAACCCTATTTTCACAAGGTTTCCAACGTCTTATGCATGTCCCGCAGCACACCGGCTGCATATGGTCCTATCACTTGCAAAATCATCCAGATAAACAAAGATTAAGATACCCGTTCAACACAAAAAGCACCACACTACTGCCATCAGCTTCATAAATATACCAGGGGCCGAGACCAAACCAAAAGGCAGCACACAGAAATGAAATGGACGACCTTGCCAGGAACACATTAATAACCATCGCGCATCATTCTTTATTACCACTGCATAATACGCCTGAAAGAGATCCATGATGGCCATCCACCACCCAGGTTGTACATGCTCCACCACCCTCGGCAGCATGTCCAAGGAACCCTTCCTTACAACCACAAACTCATTCAAACATTTTAGGTTCAAAATTATCCTAACCGATCCGTCGGCTTTGCCACAGAAAAAAAGGGAGATACAAATCCCTCAACCCATTTTTGACTCTTGATCACTGCTTGAGCTAACATCTCGCTCAATTTCGGGGCAATCTCTTTTGCATCGTCAAGTATTGGTGGTCTCGCCGAAACCGCAGCCATCGGTGGCGTATTTCCCAATTCGTACCATCTACAATATCAAACACCGCCGGGGAAGCACCAATGGTCGCCCAGTCTGGACACTGACCCCGCAAAATTCCAGCACGCCACGTGCTCATCGAGTAAATCACTCTCCAAGCAATTCAATTGTGCACATAAAATGTCTACTCATGCTCGTTAGAGGCGATGCCCATGCACGCCCCAAAGTTCCGCATCGCAAAAACCGAACGGTGTGCCAATTTTCTGATAAGCCAATACTTTACCACAACAAAAGTACAATTTTCACAGTCCGCCACTCGCAGTTCTTCCCGGTTTGGTCTATCACCGACTGTGGACAATGAGTTTCACATAAGAACTCCCAACTGCACGTCTCGTTCACTACTGCTTCGTCACTCCACAAATTCGGCTACGAGACCAAAAAGAAACACTACAAACCTGACTAACCGACTAATCCACCGCCAAAACTTTCTTAAGAAGCAATCTTATCCACGTGCTGACGCACCTGACCGGCCTAACAGGCCACTAACACGTCTCGTTTCTACAAAATTGCCGTCGCCATGCCGGCAGCCATCTTAAGTACTCTTCCAACCAGCGATAGAAATACTCACCCTCCAAGCGCGTAGTCTCGTGGCAATGCTGCTCGCGTTGAAAGAAAGATGGAAAGATGGCGCACGCCAGTCCAACAGCGAAAACGACCGTGCGGAATGAAATTCTTTTCGTAAATTCAACAATCTCGGCTCAAGATTTTCTGACTGCTCGCGCCAGCGGCAAGAAAAAGAGTGGTGGACGCGAGCAGGAGAGGAGGAAGTGGGGTAGGGATGGTAGTGACACAATATTTGCATAAATGACTGTGGTAATGAACTGGTAGGGTAGCAAATGCGCCGTAGGTAAAGAAAGGGATACCAATCTTGTAACACAGCGAGAAGGATTCTGCGAACGAGAAATGTTTACTTACTACACTATCTGAAAAATACTTCTGTTTAGTATTAGCTTAAATCACTTAAATGTTTAAACGCCCAAAAACGAAGTATATTTCAAATAAATTAAGCTTTTGCATGTGGTTTAAAATTTCTACTAGTACGTCCCCTTAAGAAACAATTTCTCACCTGTAGATAAAGTGAGAGGCTCCAGATGTGCAGCATTACGTACTTCCTGATCAAACATTCTTTTAATCTGAAAATCAAATAACAATCAGGGTAAATTCAAGGTAAGTGCAGTCAGTCTTTATTGTTTTCAATAACTTTTTGATACACTTTACGACAAATTCAGAATACAAAACCTGTCTAGCATGAAGCACATGACTGGCAGGTTCAGATGGAAAAGGTGGTCTATGTAGTATAATTTCATGCTTAATGCAAAATTCACCATATTTTTTTCCGTTTTCAGCAAAACAAAAACAGATACTAAACACTGACCTTTCCCGAAGAAACATGAGTAAGCAGCATGTAAAGAAGCCTAGCTGTGTCCTTAACATCAACATCATGAAATGATGTCATCATAGCAAAGAGGACTTCACCAAATTCTATAGAAGGAGAAATCTTAGAATTAATTGTGTAGACACTAATAAGAACTCTTATGTGAAATGATTTTTTACTTCTTACATACTCGTTAAGTAGTCAGTTCCTTCCGAAACCACTGATATCATCTAGCAAAGCTAACGCACATTGGCTACAGTTTGTCTCCACACTTCTGCGTCACACACGCAATTGTTGTTACCACTAACCATTTAGCCCTTCCAAAAAATACAAGCCGAACTCAACAAAGCATCCTAAAGAGCACAAGTGACATCACACCTTACGTAACTGATGGGTTTGCAAGAGATTGTGGATACATCAGCCAAGACTATCCAAACAACCGTATCAGGCTGAATCTAACGCTCACATTGAAAGGAGAAGTACAGTTCTGCCAGTTTTCCATACGTGTAAAATATTAAATTATTGATGTTTCCAGCATAAGAATATCGACCAACTACAGATTAAAAACATAGAATAACTGCAAATGCATGCAACGGTCACCAAGACAAGACAAGGCAAAACATAAAATTAAAATTCTCCCAGTTTAACATTTATTAGCAAAAAATAACAAGATGGGGCAGCCTGCATGTTAGATGCACACATTATCTCCGACGGTTTCTAGCATGTTTTATTCAAATTCGGCTCGCTGTTCACATCCATACACGAAAAACTCGAATCCGGTGAAAACGCGATAACTTTGTCAATTTTTTTACCGATGTAGGCACTCCAATAAATCAAATTCATCGTCTCGACGAGAGCTTTTCAGTGGTGCAGATTAAAGTCAATAGCTCACACCATTTTTATGTTATATTCTTAAAACTGAAAAACCAAAACCCACAGTTCTTATTATTTTAACAAATTAAAAAAAAACTACAAACAAAATATATTCACCAAATACTCTAACTCTACTCAATACTCGACTCTTCTGTTGCAAACTTAGTCCGGTTCTACTCGAATTAAAAACATTCTACTCACACGCCCCTAATTACTAAGAAATTACGCAAAACCAAAAAGATTAAGTTATACGTTTAATCTTGAAAATTTTCGGGACATTTGCTGCCACCATCTTCAGGCCAAAGTCAAAGAATCCTGCTTAGCTACATCACAACATCAACTGTCAAATTCAAAACGTAACTGGCGTTTTGTGATGTAGCGAAGGAAGACTCTGACTTTGGTCTGAAGAAGGTGGCAGCAAATGTCCACCAAAAATTTGCAAGATTAAGCGTATTACTTAATCCTTTTGGTTTTGCGTAATTTCTTAGTAAGCATGTATTGAAACCAGTATATAAACTGAAGAAACATACTTGCCTCGGAAGAAGAGTTTAGTGTTGTGCTGATGAAGAATCATTTTGCAAACCAACAAAATTTGGTTGCCGAGTAACCAGTTCCCTTGCTCGCACACCACACTTCCTGTCACTAATTTGTGTAGAAAACGAACAATGAGCTGAAAAAGAATTAACAAACCATAATAACTCCTTATATACTGGATGGCTAGGTTGCTTCTAACTTATTTCTGGTCCTGAACAGCAATATTAGTCTCCAAAAATGACACTCAAATTTAAAAAAAAAAAGCCAAACCATTAACATTAAGAACAGATTGATGGCAACAATGAACCGCAAAAAAAAAAAATGTAAAACGAAAATACCAAGATGAACACGTGTGTGTTAATGTTAACTTAAATTTTCGGTGAGGCTAATTATTTCCGTTTACCTACTTTAGTAGTTGCACAATACACACAAAATGTCGGTACCCTCATGTTGAAAGATCATACAACTACATTACATAAAAATTTCAAATGCACGCGCTACTTCAGTTGGCTCTCTGATCTCTATATCTTTCCTTATCTGAGTATTCCATTAAGCATCAAGCTTGGCAGCGAGGATGGGTGGCATTAATCCATCAATCTCATCATATCTCAACAAGTGATATTCATTAAACGATTTAAGAGCCGTGTATCGTCTGATTGCCAGAGATTCGAGAGCCCTTGAATGTGCATCATTATGGATATTTTATTTCATCAAGATAGAAACTTTATCCCATGCAATGGGTTGTTGAGCGATTTCATTCTGGTATTCCCCCTTAAGGGTTGCTCCTTCGTGTTGTTTGATGCATTGAAGAATTTTTCTGCTGGTCTCTCCTACATAGATGGTATTGCATCAAACAACACGAAAGAGCAACCCTTAAGGAAGAACGTCAGAATAGAATCGCTCAACACCACCTGAGAACTCAACACCCCACTGCATGGGATGAAGTTTCCATCTTGATGAAATCCCATACCCATAATGATACACATCCGAGGGCTCACGAATCTCTGACAATGAGACGATACATGGCTCTTAAACATCCCTTAATGAATATCACTCGTTAGACATACCATGAGCTTGACAGATTAATGCCACCCACCCTAGCCACCAGGAGGAATATCCATATAAGGAAAGATAGAGTCAACAAAACTCGGAAAAATTCCGGAAAAAATTACCGCACACTTTCACAATCAAAACAACAGCTTTGTCCTGCGAATTTTCGATAGCTTGGGCTGCTATCTTCTTCGGGCCTCAAGGATATAACTCGAACTTTCTACATTTTCCACTCCAGTTCGACGAACTATCGCATTTGAATTTGGCTGGCAACGTTGCCTCCTGTATTTGTGTTGCGGGCCTAGATCGTGCCTTCCTATTCTCCAACTGACAATGAAGTCGACCAGCCAGATTGTTGCTCACTAAATGCTTCAACAAGATAGAATTCAGTGAGCCAAATTAACTAGCGCGTGTATTTGAGTTGTGCGATCTTTTAAGATGTGATTGCGGATGTATTGTGTGTATTGTGCAGCTTCTAAAGAATGTAAACAGAAATAATTAGTTTCACCAAAAATTTAAGTAATAGTGAAAAGAAGTGTTAGTCATGGTGGTTTTGTGTCTTTTCATTGAATTACGTCGTGTTTAAACCACCGTAAATGTCCAATGCCGGTATTTTGGGGTTACAAATTCAAAAAAAGAATCAAAACTGATGGACACGATTATACGGTGGACGAATTTCTCCCTAATTCAGGCAATGCCACTATTACAATCAAGTTGGTAGCCTTGCAAAGTTCAGTTAATTTTGAATAAATATGTAAAATTTTTGGTTTATATGGCAATATTTTTTCCATTCTGCAGTGTTCCGCTGCCTATCCGGTGAGTGCGATTAAAACCTGGCACGACTTAGGGCTGATGGACACAGCTTCGATTTGACCACCAAAATTGGAAGTTCAGGTTTTACAGCTGCTTACAAGTACGTTAACTACAAAATAATGTTTATCGAATTAAAACTTTGTGTTGTGGTGAGGTAAATTAACAGAGTCGTTTCATCTTTTGCAATACAGAAAAATGTTTACACATAAATTTTCATTTAAACGTTTAAACGAATAACCGTTATAGCCATTTCGGACAGATTTCGGTGCCGTTTTAAACATACCCGAGAGAACAGTTCCATATAAATTACCAAAACGATCTTCTAACATATTATAATGAGCTTAATACCGCAAGTGGATTAAAGAGTGGGCTCTGATAATACATACGTGGGGTTGGCAGATCTTCTCATTTTCTTCAGCAATCTGCTCAAGTATCTTCAGATAATGAGGCAATACAACCAAAGTGGAATTTTTATTAGTTTTTGTGATGAATTCCACAACAGCTTGTTGTACATTTTGTGGAAGGTCACTATAAATAGAAATTAAGTCGAGCTGCTTAACAACGAGAAAATAGTGAACTCAACCCCAACCAAGACAAAATAAGAGACAAGAAAAGATTTTTAGACAAGAAAAGGAGAGACACAACAGCTTACGTCTCATTTTAAACAACAGTATGAATCGTCCTTAGTATGATGAGAGCAGTAAAAAGACTCGCCATTCCTTTACCATTAAATTATACAATAGTTGACATAGCTCGCTTACGCTCGTCCAGGTGAACTTTTATCCAAGGCCATTTGTGTTTTATTTCGTGCCTATTTCGTTGGTAGAAGTAATGCCTGCGCGAGTTTCATTCAAATGTTCCGTAACCACATCATTCCCATCCAATTCTGAGAGGTTGCTTGCTGCCGATGCTGCACGACGTGGTTTGCCGTCTTTCAGTTTTTGACTTCGACAATGACTTCATATTTTCCTCCGATATGCTGAGTGCTTTGTACATCCTTTTTCGGTGTTCGACTCCTGAGGAATGCCGTGGGCAGTCAACAGTTCAATGCACAATTTCAGGTCCTTCCTTCTTGGTGGCACAACTACAGTTTTTCACCGAGCTACTAATGATTTGCAATGTAGGCACCAGTCCCGCTCTTCTCACATGCCTTGGAATCCCTGTTGACTTCTATCATTGCGCTCAGTACATTTACCTGAGTGGCCAGCAATTCTACATCATGCTTGGTTGGTTCAAATGCTGGACGACTGTTGAAATTGTACGGCACAATCGTTGAAAATTCATTCACGCCTTCTTCGTCACTAGCCACCTGCAGTACATCGCATATGTCCGACACTTCAGTTTGTTGTTTTGATCTAGCTGTCGTAGTGTTCCAGCCAGCCATGGATGCCACAGATAATTCGGCAAATACGAGTTCTTTTGTCAGCGCAATCTCACCGGGTTTACAAAATCTCGCTGCAAAGTCTACTAACAGTTACTTGGGTAATGTATCCGCTTTACGATAAATAAACGAAACGTTACTGACGAAAAGCCTGGAGATCTATCTATATACCGATATCGACTCTGATCGCCATTGTATAGGTCACCTGCGTATGTTGCTGTACACAAGGCACAATATATGATTAAAAGACTATATATACAAGGGATAAGGGGGAAATAAGGTGAGGGACAACAACAGTCCTACGGGGAAGTGAATTAGGACATCAGGCTGTCCTAAGTGTCTTGCACGACTGCCATGCCCAAATATGGCCGTGAACACGCTGCCATAGAGATTTTAGGTTCATTGGTAATCAAGACTTCCCACCAACCTCCAAGTGACAATAGTCCTTTCGCAACAGTGCTTCCTAAACCCTAACTCCAGCCTTCAGGACCACTCCTACACGTCTTACCCAACAGACTGTCAGAGCAAGAATAGCTCCCAAAGGGAAACCTGCTTCATTGAGCACTGCGAGGTCAGCCATGAAAATCTGGCCGTCACGACAAGCTTGATAGTTATGACTTAGCAGAGGTAGTGATGAATCCTCTTGGTAATTCCACGATGAACAACAGCAAGCTTCGTCACAGTTGCTTTTTGTTCACGTATTCTAATTGAGCAAGGATAAAAAAATTGGAACAAAAATTATGACGTAGAAAAAAACCAAACAAGCTTGGACAATCCACCTATAGGTTTGATAAAACACCCGTATATGAAAGAAAAAAATCCATCCTAAATCCAACCCAAAAAACAACCATGCAAAATAAAACCCCAGTAAGAGAGCAACACCTATCGCAGTTATGGACCATAAATTCGTACATGGGGATCGAACAATTGTGGACCATGCGCTTTAACATGAAATTGTCCATTCCGAGGGCAACCCAACTGACGTTGATATACTGGCTTGAATTATTGGGGTAATTTTTCACTCTTTACAGGATTGTAAAATGAAGCCTGACTCTAAAAAGTAGCTAAAAAAAATTGGAGTATTTCCGATATTTAGACACCTGTCCGGTTTCAAGGTGTTCAAGGGGTATGTTTTTTTAGTCAAAGGCCTCTACATGTGTAGGAAGCCGCTGGTATATGACTGTGGACGCCTTCTAAATGCTGGAGGTCACATCATAGTGGAGTTTTGAATTCGTGGACTACAATAAGCGATGTAACAGAAGAAAGACAAACCTTTACCTTTAAAGTGCCTGAAGAAGATAGCAGCATAACTATCGAAATTGTGCTACAAACTGTTTTTTCCTTTGTTTTGAAATTGAGCGATTATGGAAGAAATTCATTTTTGAGCGAAATTTGGTGAGTTTCAAAGTATGCCCGATAACGGTTTGTTTTGTATAATAAATAAATACACACACTGTATTTGATCTTACAAAGCTTTCTAAAACCAAACAGTAGACACTAGACACGTATTTAAAATTAACGTACCTGTCCTTGAAGTCTTCCTTCAAGGTAGTGATGAAGTCAAAGACGTAACTTGTGTATTTTGGGTGACTAGACATGAATTTCACTACTAACCTACAAAAAGAAATAAAAAGAAATTTCTTCCATGTTTACTTTTAGGTGTGTCGTATACCAACTTTTACAGACTCTATTTTACTGACTTGGTGGCTTCCACTTCTGTATTGGGCAACTGATGAAATCGAAGCAGTATTGACATGCACCGAAATATGGTTGAAGCAGCTCGCCGACCCATTGTTAGGTTGCCTAAATCGTAGATGAAATTTAGGCATCCCCAAAGCACAAAACTCGCGTCAGCTGAATAAAGAAAGGAAAAAAATAACAATAAAGCATATTATCTTATCTGGCAAAACTACCCATGAAAACAGGCAAATAAAAGATCATTTACTGTTAAAACTTAAAACATATTTAGAGGAGGCTTGGCCAAACATTCAAGGGCGTGATTTTCTGTTTTACAGTTTCCTCCAACGTTGACCAATTTTGACATTCAAATCCAATTTTTTAATTGATTTTGTTAAGCAATGAAGGCGGTCAGATAGGCCCTAGTTCTAACTTGAGAGTCAGGCCAACATTCGAAATGAAAGCTTTTGAACTGTGCCAGTGTCAAGTACGTAGGTCACTGAAACTTGGTTTATTTTATTCTGGTTCTATTGTGCTCACTGATTCTTAGTGATAATTTACAAATAATCTCATATCTTCTGTATCCAGGGTTAGAGGCCTGGGGTTTGGCCACCCCCTGGCATCAGTTTGCTGCACAATAATTTTATATCACAAGTTAGCAGCGATTTTGAAAGTGTAGAGGTAACAAAGACCTGGGTTCAATTCCCGAACTACTCATGAGTCATGAGACTCATGACACAGATTTTTAAGCTAAGCTAAGCTATTGCTTATTACGTGTCATCTATAGTGGTTCAAAGGTGGCTCCATGGTACACTAAGTTTGCTGAATTTGATTGTTTTTTAAAGAATCTACTTCTAAAATTAGGTGTGCCTTATATAAAGTTATATTTGGATAAACAAAATATATATAGTTTTGAATTTTTTGCTAGTGAATGAAAATCTGTGCTAAACTATGCTGCTAAAAACAAGTGACATCTATTTATAACAAGTGGCACTATAGTCTGACTATCTAGTTTAACTTCTACTTAAAAAGTACTTTAAGGATGACGAGAAGACTACTCTAGTAACAAACTAACAATCATAGGTATTTCTCACCTTTTGTGTAATTTGTTTTCATAAGCTGTGCCAACAGTAAGAATTTCATAGTTATGCTTTCCCACCCATCCAGGACTGTTGGAATAAAATGAGGGTAGACACTGGACGGAAGGAAGAGTTCAGAATCGGTCTCATCGCTGGACTCCTGGAATAATTTAGCAGCAATTCAATATTACCCGTGCAATGCCACATCAAGAAACCCAAACGTCACATTCTCTCGTTCTCCCAAACCTTAGTCCGCAGGTCCGAACGCACGTTGAGAAGCTTTATAGTTCCATCGCTGTTAGGATATTAAAAACAGAAAAGTTGGTTCTCAGGCCCCACCCACACCAATTTTATTTTACAAGAAACAAAAAGTGGCAAAAATAACAGATCACAAATGGTCCTTAGTATTAGTAAGACATGAAAAAAATTACTTTACCATTCTTGTCATTAAATAATTTTATGGATATGTGGTAAGCAGAATTATGATACAGTGTTCTTTATTTTACCCAAAATAAAAAATAATTACCTAAAATATAAGAAAAATATGGCCGAAAAAATAAAATATAAAATACTGCCACCAACACAAACGGTTGCATCTCACACAGTAACTGGCTCGCTTGAGCAAGATATTCTTCGCTATGGGCTACCAGCGCTCTTTATCATCAAGGAGGAGCATTCACTGCAAAGCGTACATTAAATTTCTTGCAAAAGTAAGGTACAGCCACTCTTGACAGAATACGCAATACTGGTGGCAGACAGCAAGGCAAGATACTAATGCAAATGTCAAAGGATGTCCGCAATGCTAAGCCGTTAACCGACGCACCACACTCGCAAATGGAATGCTGCAACCACGACCTACATTACAAACTCCTTGGGAAATCGTTTCCGGTGATCATGTAGTTTTGTTGCCACCAACACAAATGGTTGCATCTCACACAGTAACTGACTCACTTGAGCAAGATATCATTCTTCGCTATGGGCCACCCAGCGCTCTGTATCAGTGATCAAGGAGGTTCACTGCAAAGAGTACACACAATTTTTTTGCAAAAGTATGGTATACAGCATAGTCCTACAACCCCTTATACGCTACATTCCACTGGACTCGTTGAACGGACAAACGGGTGTATCACAGCCATCCTGAAGAAAATTGCGGCAGTGGGACAGCCATTTGCCCAATACTCTGTTAGCCATAAACACGGCAAAACAGGCATCAACGAAAAACTCGCCTCTCTATTTGCTTCACGGATACCACTCACGGCTACCAACAGAACTACGCATTGGTTCTGTGATCGAAGAAACAGAACGACGGAAACAATTGGATTTACTGCAGCAAGCCAGCGGAGAGGCACAAATAATTCTTGTGGAAACTCACGAGGCTAAAGCACGGCGCTTCAACCGAAACTGAACTGACAATACATTTGCAGTTGGAGATAGAGTTTTGTACACTTCGCCACAAGTTTCGGACCACAAGCTCAAGCCACCCTTCAGAGGTCCTTACACAATCTTGCGCCAAGTGGAGGCAGTGTGTTACCAGATTGCCCCTGCAAATGAACAGCCGACGAACAGCCGACGGACAATGATGCTGAGTCAACTTGTGACACATCCCGAACAGCGAGACCAAAAGTGACCAAACCGGACAGCAGGAAAGTGGAGCGCAAAATACAGCAAGTGCATATCCACCGCCAATTGAACCGGAAGTTCGAAGTAAATCCACTAGGAAACGCCGAGCTCCTGCTCACCTAGTTGATTTTGTTACAAATGATTTTGATGACGCCCTGTAAGAAACTTGGCACTAAGCCTTGAGATCAAAGTGATAAATTTTCACAAACTCTAGCCCTTGATTTGGGGCATGTCAGCTAATAGTTTATAGTTTGCAGTTTTCACGCTAGTTTTGTTTTTATCCCTTATGTAGAGGGCACCACATTAGTAAACACTCGTTTTCATTCCTTATGTAGAGAGCGCCACATTAATGAGCACCAGTGTAACTTCCATGTTTGTAAATAAATATATATATCTTTGGTTGATCAAAAATGGTGCATTCCTCGTAAACACGTCTTCACCACTGCTCGTAGTAATTTTAAATACTTTAGGGTAAATATTGCTTTAGTTCCGTCCAACTATGCCAATATTAATCCTACACTCCAAGGTGCACGAGGACGTACCAAATATTCAAGGAGGTCGTGGCTTTGTTTGTTTCGTTAAAAAAATTCTGTTGTGCATTCCTTCGCTTGCTGCAAGCAAGTGCTAGATAGTATTAGAATAGCGCTAGATGTTGCCAGATTCTGCAGACGTTCAATCGGTGATAGTGCCACTTAATCTCGTATTAATAGAATAAGCCAGTCAGAAGTTGCAGGGAGAAAACCAACAAACAAGTAGCAAAAATGTTCACTCACTTTAAAGTTTACCTAATTTTCACACTGGCTCGTCGTAAAACAAATTGGTAGGCTCTTCTCCATTACTGCCTACTTAAATTTTGTTACCGTTTACAATAAACCTCCATTTATTTGCACTAATTGGGACCACAAAGTGTGCAAATAATGTGCCGACTGGTTTCCGGCATCACCTCTTTCTGGGCATTAAATAATAACACAAGACCAGATAAATGAAATACATGATTGCTTATACGAAAGTATGACGACAAAGGTAAATGACAACGTTATCAACATCAAATCCAGCATAGCATTCACAAAAAACAAACCTGCTGTTGAATGAATTGTTCCAGCCAATCAAGGAGAAGCAAGCGACGAGCAGGAGTCAAGCAGGGCAATTTCGCTAATCTCACCAAATGCAGTAACAGCTGCTCTTGTTCTTGTGGTGTAATGATTTCCTGTCCAAAGTTCATCTAGAAATCAATGAAAATGAATAATCAATTTAGTTATACAGTAAAACCTCTTTAATACGAACTTTACGGGGACTGCTAAACATTTTCTTATTAACCGTAGTTTTTATTAAACGGACGAGAGAAATTGGACTGTAACTTAAAAAAATATAGCCTACCGGTATAGGGTATTTTCTTTTCATTCGTCCTTGACCTTCGCGTTTGCGCAATCGGACAAAACTCTTATCACTTCCCAAGATGGAGTCAACTAGTGATTGATGTTTTGCTTGAAACAAAACGAAATTCAAGGGGGAGGAAAAAGAAACCGTTACGAACAGCAAATTCGTAAAAATAAGCTAGAATTGTAAATATTTGTTCGTCTTATCCGTACTTTCGTATTAATAGAGTTCATTATAGCCGTATATATTTAGTGCTGACTGAGTAGCTGACCAACCAAAATTTTGAAAAAAGTTCTTATTAAGCGGGAATTCTTGTTATCCGAGTTCTTATTAACGAGGTTATACTGTAATGACTTTATTTCCTGCAGGACTTCTTCATATGGATATATCATAAATTCCCATCACCCCAAATGTGATGCAGTTTCACGGTATGAACATTAACAATGTTTTGCGCTAAATGTTTTAAAGTCGAAATCCTGAAAAACAACACAGTGAAACCTCTTTATAACGATATGCAAGGGTCTTTGGAAGTAGAATGGTATGAATTTGAGTAGAATTTGTTGCAGTTTATCATCATAAACAATCATTTTTAAATGCATTGTTGCTTGAAGAGCCTTGAAAATGGTATTGCTATACGTAATAGGTTTATTGTTGTAAGAGGTATTGTTATAGGGTTTAACTAATCGCCATACTGTCACAAGCATTAGTTTATTCTGTTTTACCCAGTAAGAATCAGTGTTAGAACACACTTAATAAAAAAAAAAAGTTACATTATTGAATGTTATACACACCTGAAGCTCAAGTACCAAATGCAACACCGCGATGTTATACGAATGTAAACTTCTCAGAAGGAATGCTTTGAAGATCTGAAATAAAAGGAAGTAAGAAATTTGATAAAAATCCATAAATTGACACTTACATTTAAAGTAAGGCTGGAAATAACATCGAGTTACAGACCGGTAAACTTTATGGTAGTTTAGTTTAGTTGCGTTAACAAATAGTAAAATGATTTATTTTTAAATTTAAAGTAGTACAACCAATATCTTTAATCTGCACGTCCTGCTTGTTAATTTCCAAGAATTTTACTTTTTGTTCACTTACGCCTATGAAAAACTGAAATCTGTCCTTAAGTTCATTCTTCTGGACACTTTTTTTAAGTCAGAAGAAAAATGTTGCTAGTAATCCGCACTCCGTTAATAAAGTTGATGAACAGCTAGATTTACCACAAACAGATTTCTTTTTTACTAGTCAGCACAAACGAAAAACCCGAGTGGACCTGAAATACAGCTGATTTATCACTGAAAAACGGTTTAATTTTGAGGAAACTCTACTTCAAAAGAAAATACAACAGTCGCATTGTAGACATTTTCAACAGACACTATTCCACTCAATATTTGGTGTGGAGTTACGTCGTCGTCTTCTTCTACCTTATCTACTTTTTGGTTTTCCTATTTGGGCCTCACTAGATCGATCATTGGTTTGTTTAAATCTTGCTCTCTAGACCAGTGATATTTATGGTCGTGTGTGACTTGGGAGTGAAGCGCCTTAAGCCATTTTGCTTGCAGTTGCGATTGGAGTTTTGGATGAATCAAATGGTGGTAAAGGAGCGCGATTTTGGCTCGAGATTAATGAGATTTTGTCTTCGGTTTTTCAGGATTTTGATGGTAATTGACTCAAGTGTCCTCAGATGAATGTTTTTTTTTTAGAGTTAGATGAGGATGTCTCCCCTTACAGTTTATAGTGTGATTGGTAGAATTTAAGGCTGTGCCGGTGCCACTTTTCCCGATACCGGTTCTATACCGGCGCCTGTTTACCCGATTTCAATCCCAGTACCAGTATTTTGGTCATGTGCAGATACGGTGCCAATGCCGATGTCAAATGATAACTTGATAAAAATACAGAACATGTTGATACGTTAATAATTTAATGGTGTAATAAATATAACATTTTTACAAAGGAATTATTCGTTAAACACTTTATTGCTCAACGAGATCATGTAAACATTTTTGTGTTGACTGTAAATATTTTATATTTTTATATTTATAGGCCTAATCCTTTTACTGAATTAGTTACAGGCTAATTTTTAATAGCGTTGTGAACAATATGCCATATTATTAATGTACGAAAATGCCAATTCTGGAAAAACTACCAGATTCCGGTACTTGTTAACCTGGTGCTGGTCCGATACCGGTACCAGTGGTATCTGCAGCCGGTCCCAGTACCAGTATTGGTATCTGCACAGCCTTAGTAGAATTGCAGTGATTTGTCTATTCCGTTGTTTGTGTTAAGTGCGTTGGTGGCTGAGATGAGGTCCAAAATTCTGACATCGATGCCTCTCAGTGTTTCTCCAATGTAGACCCTGTCACACTGCTTATACGGCATACAGTAGACTCCCCAGGGAGTCTTTAATTAGTCTTCGGTCAGCATTTGTCTGGTTGGTAGTTTACTTTCTGACGTTTTATCCTCACGCCTTTCTACCTAACTTGTCTCTGTCGTCAATTTTCTTGCTGTTTTTGCTCCTGATGTTGTAATTGTGACAAGGCACCATCGAGGCAGCAATTGGGGGTTATTCTATTCAATGGCATCTTCGTCTCATGATTGTTGTGGTACTTATTGGTTTGTGTGTCCCATCATCCGTTTGTGGTTGGCTCGCAGTTTCTTTTTAAGGTTGGCTGTTGTTTTGGAAAAACACTGGAAATTATGTTTCTTCAGGATTCTGCCGAGCTTCTCAGACATTTTTTATGAGTCCGATTCTTGGTGGTGGTGCTTGTTTAGGACCTTTTTGTGATTGAGCTTTTTGAACAAGCTGGTTGTTACGTCCAGAACATAACCAGCTAGAAAGAGCTCAATCAGAAAAAAGTTCTACACGAACCGCGCGACCAAAGATATGGGTGCCACTTTCGTCAAAAATATCTCTGCGAAACTCAGCAGAATCCTGACGAAACATAATTTACAACGATTTTCCAAAACAACAGCCAACCGTAAAAAGAAGCTTCAAGCCAACACAAAGGGATAAATGGTGACAACAAACCAATAAGCACCACGGCTTTATGTTATTAGGTCGTTCCCACCTGTTTTTCAGTTCTTTACCTAGGTCCTTTCTAACGAAATAGAATTGCAGATTGGTCGGTGCCTGTATATTCATTAGCTTCTCATTGTTCTTGACGTTTTCCTGAATAGCCAGCGACTCGAGCCCTCTGAGATATCTATCATAAAAAGAGTTTGATACCAGCAATGTTCTGGTGCGTTCCCAATCAATCCGGTACTGTGTGTTCATGTGGTGAACAGCGATGCCGTTCTTTTCCTTGCTTCCTCTTGGATCTGCCACATGCAGTTTCACACGATTGCGCACGCCCTTCCTCGTCTCTCCTAAGTAAACGACAGTGCATTCACCATGACCATGACACTGTACACTCCCTCCTGCGTATTCCCAATGTTTTGCAGGGAATTCTGTTCTGCCACGGCTTGCTGACTTAGACTTCGCTTGTCTGGAATTTAGTTTTTGGGCTACAGAGCACAAGCAAAGTTTGGCCGTGACCGGACCACTTTTCATTTTTTCTGCGTCAGAACGCTGATATGGAGTATAGTGCAGCGAACTTCCGGTCTACACATCTTCAATAGCCTCGATTTTAAAGCTTTCTTGTTCCGGAAGTAAACTCAATCCCCTGTTGTTTTAGGATTTTCTGCTCGATGGTAGCCACAACCATGCAACGTTCGTGTTTAAATTTGTGGTTCGTTGCATTCTGATGAAGGTGAACAGCCTCAAGTTTTCACCGAAAATTGAATGAGGGAAGCCAAAGTAAAGTGAACCTGTCGGTTTTTCATATTACGATTTCCTTTGCGCCTCCCAAACAAAATTCCTAAGTGCACCACTATTTTGTTGTAGCCATTACAATGTCGAGAAAAAAAATAATACACTTCAAATGCCCGGGAAGCAAAGAATTTTTTTGTCAAGACCTAGCATACACCTTACACTACGTTTAAAATTATGCATACAAACCGAAGGTGGAACAATCTTTGATTCTTGCACTATCGCAATGGCATCTCTGAGAACAGTTAATGCGGCTGGTGTGGACATAAGCGGCAAGTGCTCCATTAAATAGGACAGTGATTGCTTCTGTTCAACAGAACTCAGTCGAGGCGAAACCATCCCACTCTGCAACATAAAAAAAATGTTGCGAGTCATTAACATACACTCGTGTCATAACGCCAAGGCGGCAAAATAACTTACTTACTTTAAGAGTGGATTGAAAAACTTTCACCAGGAAACCGAATTGGCATACATCTTAGCATACAGTGCCTACAATTATTTGGCACCCGCACGCTACATAATATGGCCAAATATAAAGTAATTGGTTCTCAACTAATCCTTGTAATGATGAACTGGCTAAATTTTGAACTGGATATTTTTAAAGGAGAAACAAGTCTAGTGGGGGAACCTCCCATATCACAGGGGAGTGAATAACGTTCTGAATAACGCCACAATAGATCCCACAACCAGTGACTTTGCCACGGCCAAATGTCACCACCCACCTCAATACTTCCGGTGACTAGTATGAGCTGTGCTTCCACTCAGCCACAATGAACACAAAAGATCAAAAGAAAATGTAAAATCACAACTTACACATTTTTTTTTTGGGGGGGGGGTTACAATAAAGTTTACTTGCATTTGGAAAATGGAAAATTTAATATCAATGAGTATCAATTAAAAATTGTCCTAGGCCTGGGTGTCAACCATTCAGTAGAATGGAGCCCCAAACAAGCAGAAGTTTCTGCTATTTAACTTGCTGAAACCGTATTTGTTTCGGCCTTGTCAAATCAAAAATGCAATAAAAATATAACATTACTCGCTCGCACTAATTTCTTTTCAGGCCACTATTGAGAATTACATAATTTTTATGGTCGTAACTCTTAACTTTCCATGCCTTGGTTTAGAACTCTTTATAGAGTTCTTAAGATTTGAAGTAATACCATACCTGCACACCGAGGCACCTATTCGTTACTTCAGACACAAGCCGATGAACCCTGGGAAGAAAAATATGTAAAGTTTATGCAGAATCGGCAATAAGGCAGCTGTCATGAACAAACCCATTTCCACACTAAATGTTGAAGTAATTTCCCAAAGAAAATTAAAACTATCACTTTCCATTGCTTCACATTATTAATGCTACGGTTTGAGTGTTGAATCCCTGAACAACACGAGATTTATATTCAAAAGCAAAGGAACTGAGTCTGAATACTTACCACAGAGAGTTAGCCAATACAATGATGCCTTGGTTACATAGGATTTCAGCATGTGCCATCAATAACGACATCATACCAAAATATCAAACCTATGCATACATTCTGGTGTAAGCCATACCAGAATGTATGCATGTACCGTAAATCGCCTATTAAACGCCCATAGGCGGCTAAAATAAAAACTTACGTATTTTTTGGGGTGGCCGTTTAGGCCTAAGTCCATCATGGAAAAGTCGATCATTCACGTACGTAACTTTGGTTCAATCTAGCATTAACACAATGGCTTTAATCTTGTTGAGTAATTTCATCTGGTGAGTATATCGTCCGGGAGTAACTGCTGGGAAACATTAACATTCATTATGTACCATCTCCCACTTAGTACATAATGAATTCATCCAGGCTGACGGTTAGGACTAAGTGACTATGTGAAAGATTCCCATCTTTAGAGACTGATGAACTTATTTGGTCCTCCGCTAATGAGGGGAAAGGGCTCTAGTACTGGAGAATGACTTTTCTTCAATAAATAAAAGGGTTTTTTTTTTTGGTTAGGACTACGCTACACAAATAATAATAAAAAATCCACAGAGTAATTACTTGTTAAAGGGGTCAGTTTCAACCATTTTGTGTTGTTGAAGGACCAGAGCGAAAAGCATAAAATAATTCTGTGCTATGTAACTCTTCTCCATTTTGCAAAAATCTTGAAGGCAGTCCATAATTGGCGACAGAAGACCCTGAAAAAAGTGTAATAATCGCTTAGGTACACAATACATAGGGTTTTGCACAGACATTTTTTCATACCTTTTCCAGATTTAACAAGGTATAGGTTAACATAAATATATTTCTCCAGTAGCCACTGATGCAATATCCAGCCTGATTAGTCGTCAGTTTTTTATTTTTATTGCCACTCGGGATAAGCGATACTCGAAAAATACGAGCAGAGTAGAGTATGCTACTTGTACTCGACTAGGATCCAGTGAAAATGTGATAACTTCCATCAGTTTTTAACTGATTTTGACATTCCAATATACCAAATTGATCGTCTCGATGACAGTTTTCCGATGGTACTGAATAAAATTCAATAGCTTAAACCATATCAAGTTATATCCTTAAAACTAGAAAGACACAACCCAAACAGTCAGTTAAGCACCATCTACCTCAACAGACTACCGTATTTCAGCTCTGTTACCAAGCCACCAGAGGTCAAAGATTTTAATTACAAAAACAATACACATGCACTGAAGAGCAGTGTTTCTCTCTATCGCACTGCTCTTAACTAGAAGGCCCACCCGTATGATATTATTTTTGTTTCCAGACCGAATGTCAATTCCTGCATCCCTGAGTTCAGCGGAGCAACACTTTTACGATTCCGTACAAACCCAAACAGTTCACCTTCAAATACGGCTGAGGTTAAGTAACTATTGACAATGAGGTTATACTTACTGGTCTATTGAGTTCCATCTCCGTAAGACACTGACAAGCTGCTGCTCGCAGAAGGCAATTATGAACATTATTTGTATCCACCACCACCTTCATAAGTTCGTCAAAGAGTTCACGGAACAAAGGGATGGTGTCCACCGATTTTTCCTATTAGACAAAGAAAAAAAAGTTAAGAACACAATAACATTTCATAGAAAACCACACGCCAATCGCCACCCACGTTTGTTCTTCACAACGCTACAATCAATGAAACCTAGGAGTGGCAGCCAAATTTTAAACTACCGTAAATTGTGTATTAAACGCTCTTAGACTTATGCAGTTAATTTGGCAAAAAATGGGGGTGGGCGTTACATAAAATATAACCCATTTTCTAATCTTATTTGAACCTTGTAGCCATTTATCTTACAAATCTGCCATTATTCACATACAGCAAAAGCTTTTTGAACAATGTTGAAAGGGCCAATTTTTGCATCCTTTTAATTTCTCTGAAGGGGGGGCGGACACAGAAGACAACCTTCCTGCAGGTGCACGTAGACAGATGAATAGTCCACTATTAACCTCAGGGAGGGAGTAGGAACCAGTGAGTGTAACCAGCAGTGGGCACTCATTTTATCCCCCAACTACCATTAAGAGCAGATTAATGTTTCGTCAAGAAAACAACGATTTCAGGAATGGACGTCAATTGGACTAGTTCATGACTTTGTCCTTAAAGCATTTTTATTTGTGGGAGGGGGAGGAGGGGCATTAGCACGGGGGCGCGGAATTGTACAAACACGGAGTTATGTTAACTCCGGAATTTTCGTAAATACTGACCCCTGTGTTGGACCCGGAATTACATTACCTCCGGATTCGTAATTTGCTTTAAAAGTGTCTGAAACAATCCGGAATTGTAGTAACACGGATTTGTGGCAACATGGTTTCTGATGTTATATGTATAGCCGCACCGAGCTCGGCAGCGCGAGCAGACAGGGACGTTATTTACTTATCAACAATATCAGGAGTTACGGTAAATCCGTGTTACCACAATTCCGGATTAATTCAGACACTTTTAAAGCAAATCACGAATCCGGATTTACTGTAATTCCGGGTCCAACACAAGAGTCAAAATTTAAAAAAATTCCGGAGTTAACGTAACTCCGTGTCGATACAATTCCGGTGCCCCATTAGCACCCTGGATGTTTAATACATGTATACGGTATTTCTGGATTACTTAACAGTTAAGAATATCACACTCTAAACTGACTTTCCGTATAATGTAGAAAATTGATTATGTGGGTCGATGCAGCTGAATAAAATACATGCCTCCGACGTGCATCAAACCCCACCTGTCAAGCACCTGTCAAGCATCTGCAATTTTGTGGTTCATGTCCTTACTGTGGTGAATTCCACGGATGCAGAAAGTAGCTGTGGGAAATTAGTGAGCTGTGATAATTCTCGTCAACATAATGAAAGTCCGCGGAAATTCGGAACATCTGCGTGAATTTTTTTGTGGGAAATTTTGTCCAGGAAGAACTTTCTGCACCCCTGGCATCTTCCAACACACCCGTTTGATAGTAAGGGGAAACTTTACATACAAAGCCTGGAAGGCAATGTACACTGTATCTGAAGTGCTTCGCAAAGACGTAACGTTAACGTTCAGTAGAAACTGAACTTTTTAATGACTTCATACAGTTTTTTAACTCGATATGATGCTAGGCAAAATTAGGTAGAGTTCAGAATTGATCACAAATGCATGAAACATACCAATTCGGACAGACACTTAAAATTCATTGATGTGACTTGACCAAATTAGAATAAACAGCCTGACGAGCACTACCTTCTACTCATTCCTTCGAAAAATAAATGGTTTTAGAAAATTAGTATGTAAACTTACCTTCTGATCCGCAACGATCAGCAACATTGTTGTCATGGTTGCCAAAATTTGCCCTCGAAAAAAATTGTGGGTGTCACCGTGGTATTGCTGGTAAACATTTCGTAGAGAACCTAAAGCCTGCTCGAGGCTAAATAGAAAACAGAAAATAAGTTAAATAAGTAGGCCTACTACCAATGACATTTTAATTTATATTTGTATGTTTCCTTGATTTACATCAGTATAGATAAAGACAGTTAGTTGTAGAAGTACTTAGTAAAACAGCTACACATTTATGAGAAGGTCAGGAACAATTTTTTAAAACTTTCATCATCCATTTCACACACTTTCAAAATCAAGATATTCACAGTATTTAGCTAAATGGATGATGAAAGTTTAAAAAATGATGACATTGAGTTTCAAACACAGTAATACCCGTAACGCATTTTTTAGTGATGTATCATCAAATTGGAGGTAGGAACTCCGTATCGCAGTGGGCCCAAAATGATCAGAACCTAATTTATAAACTAGGGAAACAAAATTAAACACAAATTTTCAATATAATACGGTCTGTAATTTCCGATCTCGTGCCAGTGCAGAAAAGGTGGTCAACGTCGGATTCAAAAATAATCGCTAGTAGCCAAATGGCGAGGAGAATTCGACAGTTCGCAACATCATTTTAAGGGCTACTCGTGAAAATGTTGACTTTCGTAACAAACCACGAAGCTGAAATTGTCGAAGCGCGGAACAGGGAGGAACTGAATGCAGCGGAACAGTACTAGAAATCAAACAATTTGCGGCACAGTTAAAACGGGTAACCAACCTTCCAGTACTGCAGGGGTCGAAATAATCAGGAGCAAAGTGCAATTTGCACTCCAGAATCACCAATTTGCACCTCAAACTCACACGCTGGAGTGCAATATTTGCACTCCGTAGCTCAACCCGTGTACAGTTGCTGTAAAATACTGTTGATGGATGAGCAATGCTTGACAAATTGCAAAAATGTTGTGCACATATTAAAAATAATTCTCTTATTCCCTGTCAGCACAGCAGAAGTTGAACGGGGATTTTCATGTGCCAAAGAATTATGGGAGGCTGGCGCTGCAAGTTGGAGTATTGCATGGCTGAACTACTTCGAATCAGCTTAAGTGAAAACAAATACAGCTGAATATGATGCTGAACCAGCAATAATGCTGGGAAAAAAAATTCTCCTAACCAAAGTTGCCCCTTATGGTCAGCAACTTCCAAAATCTGCATTTACGCAAGCTGAAGACACTGATAGCAACAATAGGACTGAAAGTAGCAATGGCGAAGAGTCTTTCTGTGAAACTGGCAGTGTTATGTTATTGTCTGGAGACAATAGCTACTAGACCTAAATTAGTAGGCTAATTTACATGATTAAAGGTTAGACTATAAGGTTTTAACTTCTGGTTTAGTGTGAATTGGATTTTTTTTTTCTGGAGTGGGGGTGGGGGGGGGGTGGAGAGTAGGTAAATTTATTGCACTCCAAGTTGGTGTTTTGCACTCCAGACTTAGTTTTGGAGTGCAAATTTTGCACCTGGTCCAACATTTTAAAATTCAACCCCTGGTACTGCCTTTTTCTAGGTACTTGGACAGTTTGAACAACACAACACATGAGTAAACTTGAAATAGCACCAAAACTGCTACAACTTTTTTGTCATTTGGGGAGAAGATTCCTAGCATGGCGAGCCAATTTTCACATTCACTGGCCACACGACTGAACTGGTATTTCCTTTTTTATGAAGGTTGGTATCACCATCATTCAAAACTTGGCAAAATAAAAATTTTAGTGAATGGACCGGGATCAAAACACAAAAATTGTCACCCACGATAATATATGATACCCACACGCACCTCTAAAACTAACAATGAATTTTATGTGACCTAATGAAGACAATTGGTGCCAGAGTAAAATCCTAAAATTTTCTGTTGGTAAACAACCTCCTTTACGGCATGTCGGCATCAAAATGTAAAACAGCCATCCATACCTGCCTAGAGAAGTCACTAGAATTTCAACGTGTTCTTGAATCACGAGAAGCAACCTCAACTTGCATGTTTCAGTTACTTTATCTTCAAATAACGCCTGAAAACATAAAATGGCCATTGAGAATATAGTTATCAAGACAAACATTAGTTCATTTCTCTGCTGATTTGTCTTGTAAGCTTTTTCCCACCGACACTCAGACTTATGCGAGACTCGGGGATAGATCCAGAATGAAGTCTTGGAGGCAGGCTCGGACTGGCCATAGTGCCATTGGGCACAGGCGCCCCATAGGCTACAATGCTTTCGGCACCCCTTTGGTATTCAATTTTTTTCTCTCCCCCACTAAGAAAAATTAATGGTTTTGAATTCCCTGTCTGCTGATGACTTTCCTTTCAGGCACAAATTCCTTTCTCTATTCTACCTCCCTTTACTTACATTTTTAACACATTTTTTAAACTGCACCCCCTCCCCCAACCCACTCCAAAATTTATAAAAGTAGTAGGCCCCTATTACTTGAAATATAAGATGTGTGTTGAAGAATGCACTCCAGAAACCAGAAATGACAACAGAACATGAAAATAAGCAAAGATTTTTTAGCTTTACCCCGGACTTTGCTTGTGCTTGAAGAGCTTAGAGCGCTACCCAAAACCCCTACGGTTGGAGGCACCATCACTTCATCAGTTTCTTGTAAAATGCATAGTGCCCCTCACCGGTCATTTTGATAAATGGCACAGGCGCCCTTTCCTCCCCAGTCCGACTCTGCTTGAAGGGAGCTGCAATGTGACTTTTCTATGGGTTAATAGGCTACGTTCATGTTTTTATTTTTCATGATTTTTAATTTTTTTTCGACAGTTTCAGCATGATTCTCAAGTTTCATTTGCTTTGAAAGAGTCCGCCCTTGGCAAGACAACAAAACGAAAAGTCCAGAAACGAAATGAGCTTCACACGGGTTTCCTGGGAAATGGAACCTAGAGTGAATCAAGCACAGCCGAATTGTTAAATGATTGGTCTGACAGGAGCTGACAGGACAAGAGATCGAATTGTGACACTGACGTATGGGCACAAATCTACTTCACGCGCATAGCCTAACATTACGAAAAAAACAAACCAATTTCCGTGCTCTAAAACCAACTGTTAGTGGATTTAGAAAGGTGTTGGAGCCATTTGGAATCAATTTTAGAAGCATATTGAGTATGGGCAAATTAGCTGACATATGGACACATGAGAGTTCTAAAAAGGTCTCTCTAGCTGTACGTCTGGAGTGAAAACAGGGGCCTCGGTTGGGGGCCTTGTAGTATGATCTCAGTTGGGGGGGAAGCTTACGATTGGGATCATTGGAAACTGGAAGAAAAATCTTTAAAATGGCGTAAGCCTATTGAAACATTAAAATCTGTCAACAAGTAGTGAAAATATTTTTAGTTCGGTTTGGCCTAGTTTATTATCAATCCACCAGCCGAAGAGACCTCTAGCAAAAATATTTTAATCGCCAAGCTGCCCAATTCAATCGCCATTTGGCCACTGAATGGTGGATTTCGGCACGTATAGTTTTTGTCTGAATAATCTGAGGTAATTATAAGAACAGCGCCTTTTCACGCTATCGACATAATTCAACTACCTGTCGCAGAGGTAGAATTTCCAAATTTTGATCCGGGTGCAAATTTGCACCCCAAAACTGTTGCTGGGTGCAAAAAAAGTCTTTGGAGTGCAAAACCAAAATGTAAACCAACAATGTGGTCTCCTATTTTATAGCCAAAGAAAATTCTAACATTCAGCATCTCAATAATATGTACTGTTTTCCTGCATTTTGCTTAAAACTGACTTAATTTCACTGTTTAACTGAAAAACCTATACACATAGTTTAATCAAGAGTAGTAAAAACTGGAGCTTAACTAATTTGAAAGGAATGATGTCACAGGAAATCGAATTCCAATCTGTTTAAAATGCCGCAAACCGCAAGTCTGTAGCTTGTGCGGTTAAAAAGTTATGGAAAATTCAACTTTGGTGTGCAATTTTGCACTCCACGAGTTGTTTCTGAAGTGCAAAGTACGATTTTGAAGAGCAATTTGCCACTGTGCATCCGAATATTTCGACCCCTGCTGTTCATTCCTTTCGTCGTTGCGGTTCAGAAAATCATTATGAAAACTTGCGCAGAAGCTTTTTTCTTTAATTTTTTTCCAGTATAAAATGCCGTTCACAGGGGCGCGCTTCACACGCACTATTATATACATCAAGAATTTGTGTAATCACAAATAGTATGACGCAAACATTTGTGAAACAAGGAACAAATTATGTCAATTCCTTGTTTCACAAATCCTTGCGTCATGCTATTTCTGATTACACAAATTCTCGACGTATATAATAGTGCGCGCGAAGCACGCCCCTGCTGACGATGTTTCACACTGTAAAGAAATATTGATGTAGAAATAGAATGACAGTTCGCATCTATAACAAATCACCACTTCAGCCATGCCGACGCAAATGTACGAGATAATTTTCGTTCACTAATGTTCTGGTCGAAATTCGTGTTTTCTTGTTGCGCTCCCACCGTCGCGCGTTATGGCAGCCTAACCACAGTTGTGAGTGGCGTTTTAACGCGTTTTATAAAAGAAAAAAGCTTTTGCGCAAGTTTTCGTTATGATTTTCTGAGTCGCAAAGACGAAAGAAATCGACAGGTAGTTGAATTAGGCCTATGTCAATAGCGTGAAAAGGCACTGTTCTATATAATTACTTAATCTGAATGGGGGCCCTTTTGATAGTACCAACGGAGGCCTATTCAGGATCGAGAGGGTCTATAACCCCAGTAGTTACACCCCTAGCGGAAAGGTGAAGCGTTCTAATTTGCTACGAACGCACACCACACTTACCAGCTACTTCTAAATGGAGGGGATTATCTCCAATAGGGTACGTGGTACTTTTTAGACTATCTCACGAGACTGACTGTTACAACAGGATAACGCAGGAACAAGCAACAAACAACGCTATTACACTCATAATCGATGTCATAATTCAATACGTATTTAACAATCAAAAACACTAGTCTATACACTGACGGGCAATACTAGCAAAAACAATGCCTCACATCCGATCGTTGTCCTTAAATTATACCTGCAATGCATCAAACAGAAATGCTTCCTCAGAAATTTCTTTCGATAATAACAACTTTAAAGGATTTTCTTTAAAAGCAAATATTAGATTTTGGCAGTCACTGACAAAGTTCAAAGTAGACTCCCCCATCACGTGTTTGTTGACATTCGTAGGCGCCGCCATATTTGGCGAGACCCTTAGATATATACACCTCCGCAACAAGAAGGAATAACAACGAAAATTATTTTGCTTCGTTGTACAAAGATTTTTTTGAAATAAAATGTTTGGCATAAATAAGAGCAAACAACTCAGCTAGTCATTGAAATCAACGTTTCTAATTTTATTGAAAGTATTCGTATATTTTTATCCATAGAGTAAAGGAATAATATATATCTATGCAGACGCGTCAAAGCAGGTGCAAAGCTGAAAACGAAACTGAAACCCAAATTAACATTTTGGAAAATTGACAATAGATGGCAGCACGTTCTAAAGCGTATAGTAAGTCTAAGCCACATAGTGGCCGCACCCCGTGTTCGTATTCCTTCATTTGAATAACAGCGAATTAAAATACGACATAAAGAAACGCTGTATTGACTGAGTGGCCGGCTGGTTATTGCGTCACGTTTGCAAACATGGATTCTGAGAATGTAAATTTCAGAACGTCATTAAATTGTAGGAACTCCAGTTAGATCCCAATGAAGTAATTCGCGAGTGGTATAGTGGCGGGAGTAGGGGAGGAGGAATGTGGGGGTGGAGATGGTAATTTACTAATTTTTAAAAGTAACTAATTTTAAAAATGTTAGTAGATTGTGGAGTGAGCGGGGGGGGGAGACGATGTAAGACCCACAAAAAAGCGCCACCTCATTTTTAGTGTTATAAAATAAGTTCAGAATAGTAATAATTCAGAAAATGGAGACTTAAGCCATGATAGAGGGGAAATCGACGACTGTTCGGTTTAGACAGGAGAAGGAGGGAGTGGGAGAGGAGAAGTACTACAGGAAGAATTTCCTCTCTTCTGCTCCTCCACTTATCTTCACACTTAAGAACTCCTCCTTCATTTCAATCATTTCTGCCCTAATTGCAGCCCATTCCTTTTTCACCGTTCGTCTCCCTACCACCCTCTTCCTTTCTATATGAGACCTACATCGGCCGATCCGAAATATGGTAATGCTTTGTGGTCACCTTACCTGGTCAAAGACATTAACACCGTCGAAAGAGTACAAAGGAGAGCCACAAAGCTTGTCTTCAATAGTAAAAAGGCTGTCTTATCCAAAAAGACTCGAAGAACTGCACCTACGATCTCTTGAGAAAAGGAGGAGGAAAGGCGACTTAATCAAAACGTAGAAGACTCTGCACAATTCATATGACATTTCTAGTGACCACCTGTGGACGTTAGGTGAAGACCAGCGAAGAGGACACAGCCTAACCATCTTCAAAAGAAGAACAAGACTATAAGTAGCCAGCTTTTACTTCACAAATCGTGTTGCTAACGATTGGAACCGCTTGCCCGAAGAGGGTGTTGTGGTGGCCAGTTGTAAGTTGAATGGTGAAATACCACTGGAGGTGGACTTATGAAGTAATAATCCCCTGCCCTCTGTTTCTTTATAAACTTTATTATCTCCATCAAAGCCAACAACCAATCTCACAAACCGAAACACCTAAGTACTCTACCACGGCTATCATGTAGAAATTCGTTAACGGCTCAAGGTGATGTTGATGCCCAGTAGCGTCTAATATATGGAAATGTGCTTTGTCCTGATCTTCCGCTTTGCAGGTCAGCAGTTCTTAGTGATGTTTGTCCTCCTTGTAATGGGCCTGGTTCTGTGTGTCCTGTTGTGGGTCCTTTGTTGCATTTTGTCACGTCATGTCAGTCCCACATTCTGAAGTGCTCAGTTGTGTTGTCTCATGTCTAGTTCGGTTTCTAGTTCGGTTAATAGAACGTTTCCATCCGTTTGTCTTCCACCATTGCATTTTATAATAATTCTCTTCAAGCTGTAGTCTATCGTTACTTTCTCAATAACTCTAAGTAATATGTTTCTCTCTCTCTCCCCTCGATTCCACCCACCAGAGTGTGTGCACAGGCAGTTTGTCAACATTTTGCTTGACAAAACTCTTGTTGTTGGCAGTAGCCTGGTGGTTGTGTAGTCTGGGTCTCAGTCTTGTTTTCTGCGTTTTTGTTTTCAGGATTTCTTCTTCCCCGTGGAGTGTGTTTTGTGCTAGTTCACCGCCTTCAGCATTTCTCCACTGTTATTGTTCTGTTCTTGGGATTACTGTTGACGTTGGGTTTGTTGTTATGTCCGGCAGGGTTGAAAGGTGTGGTTTTATTATTGGCTTCTTCTGGACCTAACTGTTAGCCTATATCGAAACCATCTTCTTGGTATTAGAAGATTACTAGTTAACCATCGGTCGCTCATACCATTTTAGCTATCATGGCATGAAAAAGTTGCATGCATGCATATATGTATACATACAGATTCAGATCCATACCGTTCACACCGTTTAGCATTCAAACCATTAAACGCATACATACCGTTTAGCTATTGAACCATGAAAAAGATGCATACATACATACACACATACAGATTCAGATCGGGCGTATGTATTAAGATTTTCAGAATGCAGTAATCTAAAAGGAGATGAAGGTGTCAACCAAGCTTAACAATATAATTTTAAGTACAATAAAGACATAGTGCACGTAGTTAATCTAGGCAATCCGATTATTCAGTTCTGATGATATGAATGTAAAGAAAGTTAAGGACATGACTGTAAGAAATAAAGGCAGTAGATGTCATGAGGCCACAGATTGCGAAGTTGAACGGAAATGAACATCTAGGGAGAAAAGATGAATAGTCAACAAATAATGAAAAAGCAATACATAATAAAGGCCTTAAGTTGCTGGAGTCGGCAAAGGCACTGATTAGTTGTTTTTGGTGGTGACTTTAACTGTACCACTTTGCAGCCTTGGTTCTTCAGTGGGTCAACAACCTAGTCTTGCTTCTGTCCTTCGATTTTTGGTTTCATCGTATGGTCTCACTAATGCTTGGCGGACGTTGCATGTCTCTGATGTACCTTACACTTCGCGCCGACTTCAGGGTGCAACACTGGATCGTTTTTATTTGCTGGCACTTTGCTCTCCATCATGCCAGGCACACCAGCAGTCCTTTTTTCCGACCATGATGCCATTTTTTGTGAACTGTCAATTTCTCTGCCAAATAAAAGTTGTTTTTGACATTTCAGTAATAAGCTGCTGCAGGACAAGGGTTTTCTATTATGTATTCTGGCTGGAATGTTGCAAAGATTTACGATGTTGGAGTTGTACTGCACACTGGTGGGATCTTAATGGCAACGCAGAAATTCGTAGTTTAAGTATTGGGCACGGAATTATCAATCTCTGCGGAAGGCTTTGTATGCTATAGAATGGGAAATTGCGATTTTACAGCTGAATCTTTCCTCCTGAATTCAAAGATTCAAAGCGAGCTTACTCCGTCAGTTGCTCGAAAACCGAACTAAGGAGTCCCTGGTTAGATCTTGTGTATCTGCCCATGAGGAGAAAAAAGTTGCCACACCTGTAAAATATGGGTTAGGGCTAAAGTTCTCTGATTTGGTTTTAGAAAGAGGTGTTTTCTGGCTGTTTTGAGTACCATCATTGCATTTGCATTTTGTAATGATGTTGCCATTCTTTCTAAGGCTATAGTCTATCGTTACTTTCTCGATATGCCACAGTTGTTTGTCGTGATGTCATCGTGAGTTAGCCACTGACGAATGAGAATAGCGGATCTTTGGCCATCCGAGTCAGGGCATTTTTTAAGGAATACGAAGTGGTACTCCAAATAGTAAAAAAAAAAAGGCGTGATTCTGTGACCACAGAGGCAGACAGACATGGAAGAGGAGGGGCTGGGAAGAATTGAATAAATTTGTGGACTTAGAATCACATTTTTAGAAATTTTACATTTAAAATTTGTTCAATTTATTAATACCCTGTGTCATGTCCACAAAATG
Source organism: Lithobius niger (assembly GCA_023313725.1). Lineage (NCBI taxonomy): Eukaryota > Metazoa > Arthropoda > Chilopoda > Lithobiomorpha > Lithobiidae > Lithobius > Lithobius niger. The sequence goes on along the minus strand of JAHWFP010201992.1, from coordinate 24,153 downwards.
GTACAATTAAATAAAAACTGTATTATTTATTCATCTTGGAATTCGCAATTCGAAATTTCGGAAAACAACAGGAGACGAATGAATTGCACATAGCCTATGTCATAATTTTATTTTTACAGAAATGACTTTAGGTTTTTTTTAGACGAAAAACTAATTTGAACTTTAAGGAAAGGGCTACGACGGCTGGTGCTCCACTGCTCCTAGATGATGACTGGTGCTCCGATTGTGAAAGCTTGTGCTCCACTTGGAGCACAGTTACTATGTTAAAAAATGCCCTGGTCTGAGTGAACTAGCTCAGTCACGTGACACGCGTGTCACGGCCGTGGCGCGTGGTGTAAGTCACGTGTTTTGCTTTTTCTCCTTGCATCTTTCACCATGATTTCAGACTATGTTCATAGGCAGTTTTTGAGCATCATCGAGCTTGGAACACCCTGGAGTCTTTCCTTGTTAACTGCAGGCCAGGGTTAAATGTTAGGTTTTCCGTCGCTGGCAGTAGTCTGTTGTTTGCTCAATTTGTGTCTCAGTTTTGTTTTGTTTTGTTTTGTTTTGTGCTAGTTCACTGCCTTTTGCTTTTCTCTGTAATTGTTAGTGTTCTGTCCCTGCCTTTATTGTTATCGTTGGTTTGTTGTTATGGCTGGTAGGGTTGAAGGATAGAGTTTATTTATTAGCTTCGTCCGGACCTAATTGACAGCCTACATCAGTCATCTTCTTAGTTCTAGTCTCAACGGTCCTATGTTGGTTATTCGTTATCTACCAAGGCATGAAAAAGATAAGATGCTTACATCCAAACATATATTCATTAATTCATTCATTAGCGGTTTAAATACACCGATATTTATCCTAGTGCTGTAAATCAATTTCCATTTTACCACAAAGGGTGTTTGAAAATTTCAATGTCATGGTAATTCTTGACAAATGATTTTTGGAGCAGAGCGAGGCCGAAGGCCGAGTAGAAGTTCTGCTATGATCACACTCCAATGTTATCTTAGACCACGCATCACGCGAAAACCACAAGGACTATCCAAACAACACTTTGCATGCAGTAGCACGGGAGTCTGGACAGGGTTTACCAAAAAAAAATCCGGAATAGGACATGGGGTTAAGGAACCATCAGTGTGACAAAATGGGCCAATACCGAAGAGCCCCCCCCCCAAAAAAAAAAAAACCCAACCAACAAGGAGACAGCGAGGCCGTTTCTAATTGTTAAAAGATGGATCGTTGATGATAAAGAGGCGGCCTCGATAGCAGGCAAGTATCTGGTAACTGTAAGCAACCTACAGCGTATTTTGTAAGGCTGGGCCGATCCCGATTATCGATTCATAATGCCTCATGTAATTCCTTACCTACATTTGCAACATTACCTACATTGCAACGTTTGCAACATTACCTACACCATTCATAGAGAGAGAGGTGCACCAATAACGTTTTCATGATACTCTCCAGCTAAGTAGATACCTACCTTGGCAGCCTTTGCCTGGTTGAATGATGTCACTAGTCACTACTTTCAAGGGCCGACCCTTTTTGGCCAAGCAGCCAAACAGCAAAGAAAGCAGAGCCCGTTCCATTATGTCGACTGTGGAAGTGTCCAAGGGCCTAATAGAGTAATTTGGAATGTGCCAAGATACAGCACCCTCTATCATTTGATTTTAGTAATGTGTTGTATGTACGCGTCTTTTGCACGCCTGGTTAGCTAACGGCACAAGTGAGGATTTGTATTTTTCAACCATGAATTGCACTCGTATATTTCGCCCGGTCTTGATGAATTTGAATATGGTTGCTAAATTTACATAAAGTTTCCATGTGACAAATTTCAGGAGAATCGTTTCAGTCATTCTCTAGTTGTTTGTTGCGTTCAGATGGACACACGGACAGACCGAACGAACCTAACAGCCACTCTAGCTGTACGAAACACACCCACAAGTAACAATCTAGTAAACTAATGCCAAACTGTTACCCAGATACCAACCAACCTTTAGTTTTTATGTATCATAACCAACAAGTGGTAATCAATTTGTTTCACAATGTGTGAGCAATTGTTAGCAACGTTTTCACGGGAATGCCAGTGATATAAATTGGGAAATTTTCTACTAGGGACTCAACCTTTAATAGAAGTCACTACTTGTGCATTCTAAGTGCTATGGGACACAGTAATTCATTGATGTGCGTTGGAGAGACGTTCACTTGTGATCGTTAATGGCGGCATAGTTTAGTAGTTAGGCCCAAGAAGTATTAAGTGAAGAAGCGACAGGGGCGATTTTTACCGATAGGCAACAGTAAACGGAATATCCTAGGTTTGAGCCCCAGTCAGGGCAGTTGCATTTTCTTTCTTTCTCAGATTCGTGCATCTAATATATCTCACAAAGCCACTGTATGCTTTATTAATACTTTTTCTTATTTACTGCTTATGATCTTTATCTTGTTGTCATGGATAGACAAGACTGCCCACATTGAACGTTACCATGGCGGTGGAATTTAGCTCCGAAATTAGGCGAGTGTGTAGCCTATATTATACACTATATTATTCTTACAACAATTTTGAAAATTGGGATATGGTTTTGATTTTATTTACGTGTCTAATGGTTGAATGCAGCAGTAAAGTTTCACGTGGACTAAACAGTACAGGAACACTGCGGTATGTGAAACCTTACAGGAAAGTTTATTTGTGTTCCTTTGCTATTTTGACTTCGGATCAGTTAAACCTTACCTTTAACATCAAACGAGCTTGTTTTTGTGTTGTAATTCGTGATACTTTGACATACCAAGCTGATTGTCTGCACTCGCTGTAAAAGGCACTGAATTTCGCTCGCTTCGTTCGCTCATTCAGTGCAAGTCTTTCTTTTGGAAGTTGGTTTGTCCGCAGCTATCTATCAGCGGCTTTGTATAGGACGGCAAGCCAAAATGGGCAACGGACACTTTAGCTTTAACACGGGAGAATGATGTGAAATCATGTAAATCGATTCGTAATAAGGATAATGCTTCCTCTTCATGCGCGGGTAAATTGTTGGCTCACCAGCATTGTTAGCATTTGCTTACGCTTTCTGTCTGGCGTTTGCTGATGGGCATTGTTGCATAAAAACAATGTTTAAAACAATGTATAACAATGAAACGGCCCGTTCAGGGCCCCGTAACTACGGCACGGGACGACCAATCGAAATTTCTATTTCTATAAAGGGCACATCTCCGGAAGTAGATCTTTCACATGAGCTAAGGACCAGCTTTCTACGACAAATGGTTTAGTCTGTAGAGACCATTGTATAAACGTATCCAAAGTTCCCCATCCGCACCGTATAAGAAAAATGAAACTCAAGATTCCAGCTTATGTTTAGATCTCCAATGTGACAAATCGGAAATTAATAAAAGTTGGCACACGTGTTGGCCAAGTCACACAAAGCTCACATACCAAACTTCAGAGGAAAATGTTGAAAGACGGCGGAGAAATTAAGTATCGAGATTTCAGCTTTATCATGGGAGACTGAGGTCAAACCTTACAGTAAAGGCTACAACCTTTACTAATATACGGAAGCATCCTTGCTTTCGGTAAGTTTATGATGGATCGTCGAGTAAACCATGCAGCTGGAGGACAGATGGTGTGATAGTATATTTTAAGTCCATGGCGATTCCATGGGTAGTCTTAACAAAACTACTTTAGTCATGGAGGCGGCGGTAGAAAATATGACCATTCCAATAAACTCTAAACGAACCAATAAGCGCATCCAGCAACAATTTGCACACTTTCATCAAAAGTAACCATAAACCACATCCTCATGGTTACTTTTGCTTTCATCATTTCGTGCAAAGAGGAATTGTGAATTCAAGTTAGAAACCACCGTAGTACAACTAGGCCGCATTATGCAAGTTGACGATTTTATTTTAAAGTTGATGTTTCAAGGAGACGGTGTACGTACTTTCGTTTCAAATACAACTCGATCTAGTATAAGTATCGATAAACTTTTCCAACCATTCGTTACATTCTTAAGCTGGTAAAAACACCTCGCACAACGTCTTAAATTAGGCCTTACAGCAGAAAAGCACGCATAACTCACGTTGCCACGCCAACGTCAAGTTGGATACGTGAGTATAGGCCTACTCTTGAACCTAATTCTTCGTTAGCTGCTACTTACGAAATTAAAATGGCACGTAAACATTAGGCTTAAAAACTGACAATTTCGCCTAAAATCTAAAGTTAGGCCTAAAACCTAACACATTTTTACCAGGCAATTGTGATAGTTAGTACTTTTAGATTATATAATAGAGTTGCAATGCATTATAGAAGTGTGCGCCTCAACATTTTCAAAGGGTTTCAAAGGTTTTAACGAGCGTTAACCACTCCTGGTCATCTGCCCGAAGCCCTAAGGCCCTACTTATGCAACAGCCAGATTCCCAGGCGGTCACCCACCCAAAAACAACATTTTCGAAAGTGGCGGAACAGAAGACCCGTTGTGACTTGGTAGTCGCTACAGCCGCTTGTTAACAATAGAATGCATTGTTGCACCATTCCGGAATTCTAGTTGCGCCAACAAAGGGACTGCAAAGTTGCCGCCTTACACAACAACAAATAATCGTTTAGTTCGCAACAATACAATGCATGAAAATTCACGCGACTTAAAGAAATAATTGTTTCAAAACAGTTATGTTTCACTTTTTGCAACAATGAGCCCTGGCACGTTATTTTAGAAGCATAACGGAAGCTACAGTGAAAAAGTCTTAAAAAAAAGGTTCATTGTTGTTACAAAAGGATAATGAATGGTTTCGAAACCTTACATTGTTTAAACCACGCGACGATCAAGGCATTCTATTTCATTTATACCCTTTCTAAAGACGTCAAGTGAAAAAAAGAAACGGGAACCGGACATGGGTGCGGTGCACGCAACTGTTTGAAGTCCACTTGGGACTGTCCCACCTGCGATTACGCTATTTACGATACGGTCCCGTGGGTGGGACTGCCCACGATTGTTCCACACGTCATAATCACCTGGATGACGTGAACCCATGGACCAACGGACACGATTAAGTAAAAAGAAAAAGAAAAAAAAGACAACGAAGAATAATACAAAAGCCGCCTACACTTTACGAATGACTGCACATTTTTCTACTGAACACGCGCTGCCTGGGGCCCTTTGGACTAATGGTGATGTTTTCCCTTAAGCATTTCATCCTACACAGACACAAGACGGTTTGTGTGTTTTCTGTGCGATTGTATCTTAGAGTGTAAGCCGCATTCGGTGTTGTAATATCATTTCACCGGCTGTTAAGACAGTATCGCGTTCAACATTAAAAGTTTACAACATTTCGCCTGTGCGAACTTCTCTCCCTGCGTTGTTGAGATAGACTGCTCCGCGCAGGGGGTAGCCGCAGCATCAACCGACTGAAAGCAAGATGCTTACCAGAAAGAGTTTTCCTACCATGTCGATAGAAGTGTTTGTCGCGTTCGCCAAAAATTTGCCGAATGTCGAACGTTTCGGCAAAAGTGACCCGTATGTCGCGATCGCTATTCAAGGTAAGTCGTTCGCAAATATTTTGTTTTTCCCTTAAATTTTGGTTTATCTCTGCAATGCAGCTGTGGAAGTCGCATCAAGCTTTCAAACTTTGGCGTCAAAAATAGATCGTCTGCTGCTGAAGAAGGCAGAACACTCTTCACATATCTTGTTTGGTTAAGTTTATTTTTTTTTACTTTTTTTTTTTTTTGTAGTGGTACAAAGCGAGGTTTGTTTTTGTTAATTTTTTTTTGGGCTCGATTTTTTTAATGCCCCGTGATTCATAAGTGTCGTAAATCGTGTGATTGTAAAATGGAAAGTGTATGTGGGGACCGGTTAGTAATTAAAACTTTTCGATTACGTTCACGAGTAATAAAACTTAAAAAACTTCTCCCACGCGTTAATAAAATAATGAAATTGTTGGAGCAGTTTACGAACGCGTGGTGTGTGTGCTAATACTGAAAGAGCGTCCTATTTTTTCATACGATGGTCCTATAACCGTGCTGTAATATTTTTTGTCTCTCCGACAGTTTGTCGGTTTTAGAGAGGTGCTGTGCGAAACAGAGGGAAGGAGCTTCTCCCGGTGTCTGCCTGCCTCTTTGTCTGTTTGATTCCACACAACTTTAGAACCCTTTGCCGATTCACTAAAAATATTCCACAAGCATTCTTTGCCTAATTTGTGGATTTAAGTCTTAAATCAACAAAATTGGATGAGTAGTTTCAGGGATTTTGACTAATTATCAGAACTGATCTTACATCCTGAAAAAATAAATAAATACAGATGCAAACCTATTTCCGTTGCCTTTTGGACTTGAATGTCATACTGCCTGAACGGGAATTAAACCCACGACCTGTAAAACTAAAGGCCGAATTAGTCCTAACACTCAGCCAGTATATCGCATGGCTGAGCGGTAGGACGCTGGCCTTGGTCTCAAAGGTCGTCGGTTCAATTCCCGCTCAGGCAGTCTGATTTTTATGTCCAAAAGGCAACGGAAATAGGTTTGCATCTGTATTTATTTATTTATCACTTTTCGAGCCCATATGGCTTTCCGTCCTGTTTATAACATACATCATGAACACCAATAGTTGAGAAATTAATAATAGCTGATTTTTTTTGAAGATATAAAAAAATGTTTACATGTCTTTAAATGATATATAGATAGATATCTGTAAAAAGACATACCTTCTTACTATTTTCGTGCATCCTGGGCGTGATAGCTTTTGCGACATTTACATACGTCAGAGTGAATGTAGCAAATCCGTTTCTCACTAGAAGTAGGAAAATGAATGCATTTGCAACGCTCACACACGTCTGAACTGAGCCATGCAGGGAAGCCAAACTGGGTGCAGGCATATGTAAACGAATTAGACATCTGTAACTGAATTAAAGAGTTGCTATTGAATTAAAGGTAGATTCCTCCCAACGCTTTTTTTGTCGATCCTCCACGTCAAGTACGGCCCCAAAGTTCTATTTACTTCCCGTTAGTCGATCCCATTCTAAAAATCCGTTTTAAAATGTGGCGTCTAGGAGATTTTCTGTTGAATATTGGGAACTAATTTAATAGCATCCTGCGATTACATGATCCATTATGTGAAGTCAAAACAAGCAGTGCTACATAAAAATATACAAACAACGTTTCGAAAATCAGGTTGCTAACCTGATGACGAAAATTGAAAATTTTCGAAACGTTGTTTGTATATTTTTATGTAGCGCTGCTTGGTTTGACTTCATATAATCTGTTACTGTGCTTTTTTACTCCATTACATGATCCATTGCGCGCTTACAATAACCATGACGTTTCATCTGTGTGTGTGCATGTACTAATTTTTAATCGATTGCTATAAGATGAGATCAAAAATCTAAAAGTCTAATGCGTTAAGAATTAAAATTATTTATGCCAACTGATTGCCGAAGAAAAATGATAAAGTGTGATGTTAAAATACGGTTTGCGACGACACAATTTTTGCGTTCATGCCGTTTCGTTGAACGCAGCTACTACCTTAGTAGGCCTTGTATTACTACGTAGAGTCTCGTGCGATGGTAACATGCGATGGTAAACATGCGCGGATGGCGATCTGCGCGTGGCTGGTATAAGGCAGGCGGAAAGTACCTTTAAGAGACCTGCAATGGAATAGAGCAGTGACATTTGCCGCCATATTGGCACCAGTATGGGTTTTGGAAGGCATAACTACAAGGTGCACTACATAAAAATGGAGGGGAAAACAACGGAAGAGAGGATTTCTTAGGCTTAAAATAACGTTGTTTTCTCCAACAACAAAAATCGCGCGTTTTACGTCTAAGAAATCACTCTTCACAGCATCGGCTTCAGTATGACGCCCTTCTGTTTCTCTCTGCAGTGCTCCTTGCAGCTAACCCATTAAGGCTCCAGCATAGAGTTATATACAATAATACTACGTCGTGTCACTGCTCTATTAGAGATATACTATAATTAGTTTGAAGATATCTATAAATGGCATGTATTTACTGATATCTGTAACTGAATTAAAAGCACAGACATTTGTAATTCATTTGCAGATATCTTTAATCAAGTACAGATGTTTTTAAATACGGCGAATTAAAGATATCTGCAGACGAATTAAAGCTATATTAAATTCACTTAAATTAAATCTCAATATTCATTAAAAAATATCTACAATTCGAGAAATAAAAAGCTGGAATGGCTTGCCCTAATTGATTGAGGACCAATGAAACATAAATGAAACGTTTGAGTTTTTACGGCTTTTTGTTAGACGAACGGTGTAAATTAAACAATTAATGCATTACTGCATTTTGACTTTTTTTTTGTAACTGCATAAAACTAGCTGATTCGTTACTCATTTTGTTTTAAATTGAAATTTAGGCCTACTCGGGTTGCGTGAAAAGTTTGTCAGTGTTTTCGATTGCTTCGTAAAATTGCTTCATGTGCAAACAAAAGTGCACAAAAGTGTCAACCGTGACCAAGTGTTTTGTCTTCGGTGTAAATCTTTACTCTTGGGTGTAAATGACAACCTTGTAGCCTACCAGGCGGATAAGCCCAGTCCGATCGGTTTTACCTCGCTGCTCCGGTGCAAACGCAAGTTGTTATGTTGCTTCCTACCGTTCAAACCTGGTGTCGGGATTGGCTCTCTCGACTCGTAACGAAACAATCAATGATGAGAGCAAAAAATCGACATGGGTAATTAATTCTATATCTTAATGTCACGGTTTGCTACGATTCCACGAATTCACCGAAATGATGTTGTAGGTGTATAATTTTGACAGCATCGTTACCATGGCAACGATGATGTTTTCGTCATAATGCTTTCGCTTTGCGATAGTTACATTGAGAGATTATTGCATAAACTGCTCTTGCTCCGGGGCAGTGAACTGTGACCAATCGGACTTAAGTAACGTTCACAGTTAAAGGTACACCCGGCCTACCTTATAACAGACACACACTGATCGCCATCCGCGCATATAGCATCGCCAAGGTCAACTGAGATAGTAGCTGCTTTCTTCGCAGCAAAGAACGCAGCTGCTGTCTCAATTGGCAATGCATTTAATATACGAACCAGCATGAACGCATTAATTGTGTCGTCACAAACCGGAATGATTCTCGTATTTTAACATCACAATTTATAATTTTCTAGGCTAGTGTCTTATAATTTTGCTTCGGCGATCTATTGGAAAAATTAATTTTAATTTTTATCGCATTAGTCTTTTAGATTTTTGATCTCATGGTAATTATTAGCAAATTAGTACATGCACACACGGAGTTGAAACGTCATGGTTATTGTAAGCGCACAAAGGATCATATATGTGCGGGACGCAGTAAATATAGTTAACAATTTTTCAACAGAAAATCTCCTAGACGCCACATTTTAAAACGGATTTTTACCAAGGGATTGACTAACGGTAAGGAAAGACCTTTGGGGCCATACTTGATGTGGAGCATCGAGAAAAATGGCACTGGGTGGAATGGCCTTTTAATTGTAAAGCTTATGGGTTATATCGTGAAAAAGTAGGGCCGTTTAACTAGAAAAGTTAGTAAGTTTCTTCGCTCGTCTCTCTGCCCCAGCGCACAGAAGATCGTATCGAAGACAAAATATTGGGGGGGTAACATTTTCGACTGGATTCCCAGTTTTATCCGGAAAGCTGAAGACTCTATTTTTTTGCAGTTTTCTCCTGTCTTTTTGTTAGCTTCGGTCCGTTTCCAGTAATTTCCGACAGAGGACTATTTTTTTCGTCTCATATTTGTGGTTGCGGGTGTCCTCCGTACTTTCGACCCACCCTGATCGCTCCAAAAAAAAGAGTACGGGAGTGAGAGGTGCGACGCCCCCGTAATGATGTTTCAGTGTGCCAGGCCAACGTCAGCGAATTGGGGGGAGCAAGCGTAACTTTGCCCCCCCCCCCCCCCCCCACAAAAAAAAAAACAAAAAAAAACTCAGGAATTGTTTATAGGCATTTGTGCCTTCATTTTGTTGTTTACTACCTTTATTTGTAGTATTTGTAGTGAAATCAGTGAAAATGCCTCCGCGCCCCCTATGCCTCCGCGCCCCTCTACGTATGGCACGGCCCTGTAGTTGGTGTTTGCTTTTTTTTTAAGTATTTTTTCTCTAAAACGTCTAAGAAGAGAAAATGGTTTGGTTTTTTTTCTGTTTAAAAAAAAATTAAGGCAGCCAGGATCCGAAATAAAAGATATAAAGTTGAGATTTAATTTCTGCTTTTTTAAATTAAGCTTACCTGAATGAAATCAAACTATGGCCCATTTTAATTGGAATTAATCGCATTAAATTAAGGGGTAAATCCGAAAACCGCTGCAAGTAGCCGCGGAAAACATAAACTAAAAATGGATGAGATTCGGTAGGCTTTAAAGGGCTTATACATTTCATTTTGAGACGACACGACCTTGCAGACCCATGGTTGCCTTGTAGAGATGGTTCTGCGCGGCATGGGTTTCGGATTAGTGTCCGCAAACGGGTTGGGCTGAAATTCCGGTCACGTTATTTTAATGAATAAAAAATTAGTCGGTAAACTCTAACCGGATCCTAGCTATTTTAGTGTATGGGTTTCACCGTTGCGTTGTAACAACGCTCGGCCCAAGAGACTATTTAAGCGGTTGCAAGTAATAATTTTAAATTTATGCCCCTTTTTCCCTCCATGAACTAGCTACTGCAATTTTGGCATTGCGTTTATTATAATTTATTGCGTTTTAATAACTATTAAGCCCAAAAATACATTTCAAGTAAAATGTAAAAACAAAAAACCGGGGACATGATGTAAATTTATTATTGCCACCTCTAAACTGAGAGAATAAAAAATATGGAATATATAGTTTTCATAAATTAAAAACTATTTGAGTGTTTTCACGTTGGCAAACTAAATTGGAAACCAAGGAAAACGCCGGGAATAACTTTTAAAGTGGATAAGGCCTCTCCTGGAGTATGTCAGCCCGTTTTGGTCACCCTACCTCCTTGGGGGCATTGACCGGCTTGAGTCCGAAAGTGCAGCTTTACACGTTCCCTGTGTGGACTCCGTCAGTTGTCACCTGGGCAAAGATTGGGTATGCTTGGTCTCGAGCCCCTCGAACTACGACGCCTCAAAGCGGACTTGATCCTCACATTTAGGATTACCCATGGCACGTTACCCTTGGACCTACCTTTCTTCGAACGAAGTGCTGTTATTGGTACACGAGGGCACTCTCTGAAATTGAGGGTACTGGGATGCCACCTTAACTGTCGGAAGCATTTTTTTTTACAAATCGTATTGTGGCCCCATGGAACTTCCTCCCCGAGGCTGTGGTGTCGGCAAGTTCGCTGGGTGCCTTCCAGGGGATGCTGAATAAACTAGATCTTTCCCCTTTCCTTGGCACTCCTATCAGTGATGCCACCTTGCATTATGTTTCTATTGGTACCGGTGTCAGTGGCCGTATCAGCGACCCTTCCGGATCCCTACCACCTATTGAGGGGGTGAAACCAATTATTATTATTATTATTATTATTATTATTATCGATAATGTCTAAAATTAAATATGGACTGATTGTTTATGGCGCTACAACTAACAGTTTTATGAGACAATTACAATCATTAGTAAATAAAGCAATAAAAGTTTTATTTAAAAATGAAAAATTAATAAATTCCAAAGAAATATATAGCTACTATAACATGTTAAGTATTGATAAAACCATAAAATGGATATACATAACAAAATATTATCATTATGAAGAATTTAAAATTTAACTTAAAAGAAGCGTAAAAAATGATAATAATTGGTTGGAATTACCACGTTGAAGAATAACTATGGAAAAAGGGGACTAAATTATGTTTTGCCATATATATATATTGAATGAATTACTGGCTGACTTAAGAAATTTAACTAACAAAAAGGAAGTAAAGAAAAACGTTAAGGAGTGTCTAATTAAAGTTGACTAAATCTACTTATCATGCTGATGAAAGTGAAATACTAAACATTGACACGAGTTAAAATAAGACATTGGGAACTTGTGTAATTTTGAAGAATTTCTACTAGTCTTTATTTTATTGTACTATTTGTATTGTTCTTATACCGTATGAAATACTCCCCCAAAGGTCGGCTCCCCCAAAACACAACGTAAAAAATAAAGTGCGGCAAAATTACGGTAAAGTATTTAGTGCAACTGTAAAAATTCAGAAAGTTTGCTTGTTCCACGTTTCATAGACATAAACTTTCTGAAAGTGAGTTGTTCCTACAGGGTTCCGAGGATTTTAAGGCAACCCCCCCTCCCTCCCCCCATCCTTAGACCCCTTGGATAATTCTCGTACCTAATACTTTACTTGTTTTTTCCCCCGCCCCCAACACAAAATACGTACAAGCACGTCGCAAGTTTGAAAATGGTCCAGTTTTTACTTAAATTTATTGGCTGCAAATTAAGATAGTGACCGAGGGCTCCTGATTAAATAAAATGCTAAATAAAAAAACAGCATTATTAACTCTTGTTTTTTTTTTTGTGCACTTCTGGTTTAATAAGACAAATTTAATCCGAAAAAAATGAAGCTATTATCATTGTTTCAATTAAATATTATCAACTAATATCGCGTGATCACAACGATCTAAATGTCTAGTTTTTTTTTCTTTTTGCACTTAATACTGTAAATAGGAACGGATTTAAACAGTTCAAAAACCTTTCCACCGCTGAGAGTTATATTTTTTATTTATTTTTTAAACGATTTAAGAAATAAAGGAACTCGATTCTATTTTAATTCGTTAAGCTAAGCCGAAACATCTTGCGTGCATGCAAACTCTACAGACGAAACGAGCGCTTATATCGGGAGAGTCGCCAAAAAAATTTGAACCAATTTTTTTATTTGCTTTTTGACTGCTCCAGTAGGGAATCGAACCGTTGACCTTTGAGACGAGACACTGACATGGTTTTGTAATACTTGTTTTGGCCATTTAATTTTGGTCATGCAAGTGTGAACGAGTGTCAGTCTTTTACGCAAGGGTAGGTGGTTCGACTCCCTATTCGGGTGTGCTGATAAGTAGCTCTCCATCCAGTCCATCTCCATGGCCGAGAGTTGCATTGCTTTAAGAGACATTCAGTTGTAGACCACCACACAACGACAATGAAAATAAATGTGGCAGAGATTTCTTTTAGCCTATTAAGTAAGAGACGTAAACAATGGAAAAGAATTAATTTTGTAGAAACAAACAACAAACCCCAAAGGAGATCGGATTTTTTTGATTTTCAGATTTGTCAAAAACAAATGTTGTTTTCGCATGTATGGTACCAAGTAAGTTATTTTGTATACAACATTTGAACATTTAAATTGGAGGGGTAAAAATCATTAAAAAACTAAAATTTATTTCAAAACCTTGGTTCACCAAAGTTGGGTGACAGTTATATTTTCATTATTTTCAATAATTAGAAAAAAAAACACACAAGAGAAGTCAAGCATAAAAAAACATTTTGCTTTTGCCAGCCAAGCCTTCGTCTGTATTTTAGGTGCAACCGTACAAAACTGAAAATTTGTCTTGCATTAGGCTAGTAACTATATTATATTCTGGCTCGGTTACTGTAGTTAATTTGAATTTAAGCGGCTCATCAGAAAAACGAGTTTGGCTGCTTTTTCGACCCCCAACCGATTCAGTATCTGGAGTGGGCAAGGCCAAAAGATAAACAAAAAAAAAAACATTGTATTCCCTTTTAATGCTTAATGTATAAAGCTTAATGCTTAATGATTATTCTCTTAATGCTTGATAAATAGTTAGGGGAATACCCCAACACAGAAAGTGAAAAGTGAAACTATGTAGGACCTCCTGCTCTTGTGCACGCCAGCAACATTACAGCTATTTTGCGATACAGTGAAGTATTTTTCAATAAAAATATTGAGGAAATGTACCAAAATAGGCAAAAATTATTTAAAGGTACATGCATCCCTGTTGGCTTTTCTGTATGACCCAGTTTTGCAACATTAGTCATTTTTCTTGGTTTTTTCTTTTGTGCGAGATGATTTTGCGACATTAACTCTAACCTGTGTACATGTTGCAAACGCTATTCTCAACGGGTCGCACGACATACCGGAAGGATTATGTTCCTTTAAATAAATGATTTTTTTTAATTCAAGTAATTTAAACTATGATTTAAATCAAACCACCGTGTTAAATTGTTACGTTGGTTCCTCTAAGATGACGATTAGTTGTTAACGATTAGTTGTTTACCGTTGTTTATACGAAGCACGGTCACACCAACCATTGGCTGGCCACTTCTGATCAAAACTTAACGTGGACTAAACATTACAATAACTTGCAATATCATAACTTTACAGGAATATCTTACTTCTTGTTTTTGCTCTTTTCCCGTTTTGACTTCGGGCTAGTTAAACCCATCCTAAACATCAAAGAACTCGTTTTTATTTGCTTATTTCGTATCCCACCCATCCAGATAGCTGCCCCTTGGCACCACATAACTCGTTTCCCTGCTACGCATCTCTCTCGCCACAATGTCGTTACGCCCGTTATTATTAGATAACGGGTGATTAAGTGTCGAATTGAAAACGGTCCGTCTGTTTAATTTCAGAGTAACATTATGAATACGAAAACACGTGCTTATTCCCGCAGAACGGAAAACAACTCCCGTTTTAAAGTGGAATATCGCGTTACGCAACAAGTAATTTTTATCATGCAAACGACAAACAGGGGTTTTTTGCCGTGTTTTTGATATCAAAACAAATCATGCCAACAGTCAAACACACGTCATAAAAAATACCAAAGGTCAAACTCGAAGAAGCCTGTAGGATTTATCCGACAGATATGTGAGGTATTTACAACTTCAGCAGAATTGATTTTGAGGGCGGAGGTATACAGAACGAAGGCGAGCCAAAGTACAGTTTTTTTTAGTGGCGTGTTATTCAAATCAGAAAGGAAAGGAATATCCTGTGTCGTTCGTTGTCTGCCTGGCTGTCTGTCTGTGTATTTGTGTGTCTGCACGATAACTTCCGACCCTATTATTCGATTCATTTCAAGCTTTCTACAACTATTCTATGACTTATATGTGGATTTAATTTCGGAAAGGAATACATAATTCCGGAATTTCCTATGGCTATTTTTATTATGAAATTTCGACCTGCCCTTGAAGAGAAAAATCAGGCAAATTAGGTTAACATTACGTTCAAGCAGCGGCGGATCTAGACTTTCCTGAAAGGAAGGGGCGGGGGAGGGGGTGCAGCCCTAAGCCAGTCCAGTGCCAGCTAGGGGTCTAGGGGAGCAATGCAAGCTTTCCAAGCGAGATCTTCGGCAGAACTCTGAAACGTTTATATTTCTAACATTTTTTACTGCCTTTTCTGGCTTCTGCAGCGCATGCTTGTAGACGAGTTTAGGCCATAAAAGTTAAAACAACCGTTGTTCAAAATATTCATTCCGCCCCCCCCCCCCCCCCCGTTCTTCCCCCTCCCCCAACCCACATGGGGACTAACTACCTCACACCGACTCCCCACAATGACATCTGATTACTACATAAATAGTCTTTAGGTAGTAATCAGATATTTAATCAGATGTTTAATCAGATGTTCAATCAGATGTTTAATCAGATGTTCAATCACGCATTCCAGCTTGAATAATAATTTGGAGGGCATGACAGACTTGAGAGCCTTGAGACAGTCAAAACAGATGACCCAGGGATGCCAGATCAAGGGCACTCAGCCGGCAGGTTTTTGAGCGCCCAGGTGTAAAGCTAAATTGGTAATTTCTATTAATTTCATGTCCCAAAATGGAAGACTTTGTATGAGACTTTGTAAGACTTTGTAAGGTGACATAATGCCACCGGCCCCACGTAACGTAGTTACGCCACTGCACGTCACAGGCCGTCAAATTTCTGTTTGGATTAAAGGCACATGCTTCCCTGTTGGCTTTCCTGTACGACTCAGTTTTGCGACTTTAGTTCAAACGGGTGTAAATGTTGCCAACACAGTTATTTTCTTGTTTTTTTTCTTTCGTGCGAGATGATTTTGCGACATTAACTCTAACCTGTGTAAATGTTGCAAACGCTATTCTCAACGGGTCGCACGACATACCGGAAGGATTTATGTGCCTTTAAAATCATGTAAATTAGAGAAGCCGGGTGTACTGCTCCGTCTCGTTCCGTGACGACCCGTCGGCTGACGGACGAGATTGTCGAGGCAGAATCCTTTCAGTTAAAAACTGATCGCATCGGAAAATTGTACGCACCTGCCGTCAGTCGACGGCCGTCGTCGTCCGTCATGCGCCTGCGCACAACGCGTTTGTCCTACTAAATGGTGCTGTTTCTAAACTAGAGGGAAGTCTGAGGGAAGTGAGAAAAACTGTTTCCTAACTCGAGGCGATTGATCCAAACTCCTCCCACTTTACGTAAGCGTGACGTCATTGAGCTGAGATGTTGCTGAGGCAAATGAGGCAGGTTTTTTCTCACTCACTTGCTGATCCAACATGGCTGCCATCACCAGTAGTAGATGAGATGGTCGTGTTTCTAAACTGTAGGGAAGTGAGATATGGAAAATGTCTACATTTAGAAACAAAATCCAATTAAACAGAGATCAATAGGCATTTGTATTATGTTCTTAATAACATTTCTCTCGCTGAAAATAGATGTGCAGCGGTTATTGCTAATTTTTCTAATGTTGAGAACGACAAGTAGGGCAGAGCTGTTGGTTTTGATGACGTTGTGGGGCGTGGCTTAGAGGAATCCATCTCACTCTTCCCTCTAGTTTAGAAACACGCCCAATACAGATGCGAACCTATTTCATTCGCCTTCTGAACTTGCCCGAGCGAAAAAAATTAATACCTAATTTACTACGACGTTCTATTTAAATAACTACTTAAGGTCACTACAAGTCCTTCTTCATTTGCATTGCTAATTTGGGTACGATCAAATTAAAAAACTCAGCGGAGCCGACTGAAACGTTTAGCGACGGAAGCAATGTGCGCTGGGACATAAGTTGTCGTGGGAACGGACGGACTAGTGTGCTACAGGCTTTAGTTATTTACGCAAAATGGCAGCGTTAAAGGGCAAACAAAAAATACAGGCTAGCGAGATGATCTATTTTTTACATGCTGAGTAGCTCATGGTTCAACTGCATGACTCTGACTCAGACAGCGTAGAATCTTGATTACAAATCGTGATTAAAGTCTATAAGTCTTTGAATAAAGTCTCTACAATCCTAGCAAAGAAAAACTGCAGGTCCGCCATTTTTAGTCGGTGGATTCGCTGGCTAAATCTCTGATCCTCTGAATTCGATGCTTCATCAGTGACGTCACAGTGAGGGATCGGAAAATTCATGGACTTTTAACAACAACTTTTTCGAGCTACGGCTGCGTGCTGAGCTGTTCGGTGAGTTCAGGAAACTGTTCAATGTATGATTTTTTTTGATTATTTATTTTGAAGAACCCAAAGAAACTAGTCACATCTGCCTTGTCGACAACCAGGGCCGTAGCCAGGAATATTTTTGTACCCCCCGCGCCGC
>JAHWFP010201990.1:0-32931 GCA_023313725.1 Lithobius niger | reverse complement strand
TTAGCAAGTTTGGTAGTATAACTGCTTCACATCTGTCTTCCTCGGGCACTAAGTTTCAGTCCATTCTCCGTCTCCAACTACGTCTTCATTTTGTGTTTTGAAAAACAGCGCCTTCTTTAGCCTCTCTAAAGCTGTCGAAAATTCGCAAGATATTGTGAGATCGAGTTTTAAAAGATCTAATATCTTAACTTGGTGAAGATGAGTGTTAATCAAGTTGGACATAAAGAAAATATTGTAAATTTTCACCGTAAAGAACTCCATAGTAAAAAATGACGAGGGCCACCCAATTCATTCGTGACAGTTGAACATCACGAATCTTTCACTTCACTAAAAAAACCTTTTGTAGTATGACCGGGGTAAATCCGTAATAATTTTGTTACGATGCGCTAATATCTGTATGTTCTCATATTTGCAGACCACTGGCTTGACTGGCCTAGCAGTTGCGAAACACCCACACCACGTAAGTATTTCAGTTAGCACTGCTTCTGAGAAGAACAGAATTGAGACCGCATACATCATTTACTTGAAAACTGGCAGCCAATGCCATATAGGACCGTCACCAAGTGATCATATTCCCTTTTACAAAATCATTTTTTGTGTGAAAGGTAGTAACTACTAGTAAGTATTCCAGGAGTGTGGCAAGATCGCGGTAACGTGGTTAGCTAATGCCCCCTCAAAAGTTCATCCCTCGTTCCAAGGACAGCTTGTTTGTTTAAGATGATCCCGTAGAACTTGCGTTGATCGCGTGTTTTTGATGCTGTTTAGTTTCGCAACAGTTGACATACATGCAACACTACTTGATTAACGAAGGACGTTCTATTACGTTTGTAGTAATTTCTGTTTTAAGCCAACTGAAAAATCTAATGTTAGCGCCTCCCAAGGAAATGTTAAACCACACGCGACAGCTCTGTCATGACGGCACTATGAGTCGGCCATGACGAATGAGAACAACGGTTGTCTGGTCTTCTGAATGGACTTGTCCAATCACGTGATACGCTTGTCGTGGCAGACAGCCATGGCACGTGGTATAGAGCCATTTTCCACCATTAGAGGCCACCACAATTATTTATCACAGCAGTAAAAAACTGGTCATGTTTTGCTTCTCTCGTGTTTTAGGTGTAAACACATGGTGAATGTAAATTTAGATTTTTGTTTTTTTTATCGATTCATAGAGCACGTAATCAAAAAATCAATAGAACCATTAGAAAGCTTTTACTTCTCACTGTAGTAGTGTTGCACGGTAAATCGGTACTCACGGTATTGACGGTAAAAAAAAATTACGGTACGATTATCGTTCCTTTTTTGGCACCACGGTATTACCGTGGTTATCGTGCTGACAAAAGTGCGAAATTCACACCAGCGAGTGAAATCCGACCCCACTGCTTGCCCACAGTGCGGAAGGAGGGGGTTGGGGAGGGAGCAGCTCTTCAGTAACAAGCGCGTACGAGCGATTTTGTATTTATGGTCGATGTCGCAGCGTCCCATCAAGATGAAAGCTCCGCTATTTAGTAAAAAAAAAATTAAATGGCAAGAGCCCTTGATTCTTTTGTGCTCAAGTGGATAACGGCGCAAAATTATTTCCTAAATTAACGTGATATTACCGTAGACTGCCGTTTTCAGAACCGTACCGTCCTGCAAAAACTTAATACCGTGCAACACTACACTATATACTACGATGTAAATATGTTCGATCTAAATTTGAAGTACTTTTACAGATTCGTTAACACAGCAGTCAAGCTTGCTTATACAGTAGAACCTCGATTATCCGAACCCCGATTTTCCAAACACCCTGATAATCCGAACTTCCAATTTTACAAAACATTCAGAAATTTGCATTTTTTAGAGAAGGAATAAGCATTCACTTTGCTTTATTTATGTTCCTGGAGTCTTTCTTTTCAGTAGTCTTATATAATCAAGCATAGTTCACAAACACTAAAACTGAATAAAAGAAAAAAAGTTTTCCTCTCATTTTGCATGTAAATTGGATTATCCGAATTTCCGTTGATCCGAACACCCTTCGGTTGCAATTAGTTCGGATAATCGAGGTTCTACTGTACATATGTAAAAAGTTTTTTTTCATGGTCTGGGATGAAATGAAGAGTGGTGCAGCCGAAGTACACAAGGAGATCCGTGTGCTACTACTGTTTGATGCTATTTCTAGCAATGCTGTTTGTGCTAGTTGTAGTTTGATGCTATTTTTAGATTCTTCGTAACAATTGTTTACGCACAATTTCAAATAAATAAAAGATAGCACAATATCTTCAGCAAATTTTCGACTGGCAATTCTCTGGAGATTAGTGCTGTGTTGGTTTCATTTTTTATGAATCAGTTCGGTTTCGGTTTTTCTTACAAAGGAAGCCCCGGTTTCAGTTTCAATATCGGTTTTGTTGTTCTAATGGTAAAAGACATTTTTAAGTCAAAAAATGTCCCCACTTCCACGAGCGACGCTATATGTTGATGTTTTCGCATGTGCGTCAGTTTTGATTGATTTTTTTACCCAAGAACGCTGACTTCCAACACACCCTTGCATAAA
This sequence comes from Lithobius niger, assembly GCA_023313725.1. Lineage (NCBI taxonomy): Eukaryota > Metazoa > Arthropoda > Chilopoda > Lithobiomorpha > Lithobiidae > Lithobius > Lithobius niger. The sequence continues at coordinate 30,398 of JAHWFP010201990.1, read as the reverse complement.
ATGTTGGAGTTACTGTTTTTTGAAAATGCTTTAATTTTTAAACTGTAATCGGAAAAACGTACTTATAATTGTTATTGGCATTTGTTTAATAATCTAGTTCAGGGGTCCCCGAACTTTTCAAACTGAGGGCCATATAGCACAGTTGCTTATCTTTCGCGGGCTGCATATTTCCTCATCTGGTCCTATGGGTTTCAGCAGTGCCATCTTCCCCCCCCCCCCCCAGTATAGTGAGGAGAGGCCTTGCCTTACTACTAAACACTGGTTATGGTGTGTTTTTTTTTATAAATTAAGATAGCAATGTTTTACCCTCCCCCTCCCCAAAGTAACAATTATTTCTCACTAAATCCCCATCCCCTTGGCACCTCTGTTGGAAACTGGGCTTACATCTCACTTGACAATTTATCGATGTTGAGATTAAAAAGTGGAAACTCCAATGCATATTGCTCATCAGCCATTCCTGAACGAAGTCGAGGTATTCCTAGTTTCGAAAAAGTAACCTTCGCTTCACTCAAAAGGATAAGCTACTGAAAACTTGCATTTAGTAAATATAAAGCACGGGCCGGATAAAAGTGCTCCGCGGGCCGCATGTGGCCCCCGGGCCGTAGTTTGGAGACCCCTGATCTATTAAAAACAAAACTTCCACATAGTGATCGATTCACCATTCCTGGCGAATTATTCACGAGTAGCCATCTTTAATCCGCTGCACTGACCAAGGTGCCTACCGATCGCGAAAGATGTAAACAACGTTACGTTTGGAGAAATATTTAACAATCCCACTTACCGAAAATACCTTTAGCGATTATATTTGGTGTTTATGCTTTTTGCTTAACAATACAAATGTTGGCACAGTGGTGTTCAATCGAGCATTTATGAACGAGATGAAATTTTTCTCATTCGTTGTTGGGGCAGTCACCATTATTGTCTGCTACAGTCATTTCGGACAAAGCCTTCGATTACCGTAGTTTGTTTGTGATATTATTTTATTTATAAAAGACAACGATTACTTTTTATGGTTAAACTTCCCTGTAGAGACACACACATACGCGTGCAAAGTTGCCTTAGTTTTAACTTATTCATACCTGCTTTAAAAAAAAAGAAACAAACCGGTTTTTTGAAAACGTCCAATTCGGTTTCCGTTTACCGACACAGCACTACTGGAGATGTTGGGGCTCAGACGGGACAGTCTTCTTCAGGCAAAAAAAAAACAGAAATTTCACTCCACTATATCATGTTTGATCGTCGTTACGATCGTCTGCTTTACGAATCGGCGGTCGAGCCTACTGAATACTACTAAGGCCATGCAAAGTTAATTGTTTGGTTTGCAGGCGCGTGCGGGTGACTTAAATTATCGCGGGTCAAAATTTTTTATCTCAATCTTGGTACACTCGCTAAAAATCGTATTTTCGCCAAATTTTGACCGTTTTTGACATTCCAGTATACCATTTTAACCGGCTCGAAACGAGCTTTTCAATGGTGCAAGTTTAAACTTTTAGCTCAAACCACTAAGAAGATATTTGGCAAAAGCTAAAATATTTTTAATACTAGACGACATAAATGACATATTAGCAGAATATTACACTCTTTTAGGATGACTGCATACTCTTTCAGCTTTGAGATAGGTACACGTCAAAGAACTATGGGCAGTTAAATAAAATAAAATGCCTGGTTGCCTGGTGCTTTAATTTGCAACTGCGCCCGTAAACCAAACAATTTTTTTTGCATGGCCTAAATGTAAGCATTTTTAGTACTGTACACTCGTTCAACAAACTTGTCTTATTTTACACCACAAAACGCTATATTTTCGAAGTTCAATACTACCACTGGCATTGCGAATATTTTATAAACCAAATTGCTAGACTCCTCTACGTATTCATCAGGCAATTGCACTTTGGTTAGAAAGTTACGTAAACACCAGGCTAAACACTATCATCATGTTTTCGCTGTTGGAAATTTGGTGCTCGTGGTCTCTGATATTGATCAGGACTCCTCTATCTCCACTTTTGTGCGTGTACCTCAGCGAGACTTGGCTGGGTATCCAATTATTAATATCCGATGGTGGCTGGATGTTCATTAGAGAGCCTCCACACTCATGGAAGTGATGAATCGACTATGACTCGAGAGCCCTTAAATGCGAGTCTCTTATTGAATAAAAGATCGGCAGTACGGTAATTTTATTCCAAACGATTGGGTTTCTGCTCTCTTTGTGACTGAATGCAGTTCTGTTTAACAGGATTTTTGGTATCTGAAACATGTTATTTTACTCTTGACATTCACACCACATCTCGTCTCACCTATGAAAATTTGTAATACTACTGATAATATGAACTTCGTAAACAATCGAAAACACAGGAGAACAGTTATGGAAGAGATTTGTAGATATTTTCTCATCACCCTACCAAAACATCATGGCGGTCATGATCTCGTCGTTTAACAATTAGAACCATGCAATCCAGTTCACACTTGAAGAGGAATTAGATGGCAAGCTGCCATTCCTTGATTTTTGCATCACGAGGAAAGGAAGAAGCCTTACCTATGAACTTTTTCAAAAACCACACACACAGGCAGAACATTGCCATACCACTCCAGGCACCCGAGAACCCAGCTCAATGCACTAGTTGCCAATGAACTGTGCAGAATTGTTGCACACACGTCCCACGCTGCCACCACCAGCAAGCACCTACAGCTAGCAAAAACCAGATTCTTGTTACTTGGTTGTCCTGCCAGACTCATCTATGCCAAAACAAAGAATGCGTGGAGTCGTGCACAAGTTAGAAGATCTAAAGTGAAGACCCAAAATCAGCATGAAAGCAGTAAGCCGTATAAAATTATCAGATATGTACAGGTACAAGCAAGAATTTATAGGGTTGGTACAAGTGAATATACATAAGGTACTCAGGGAATAAGGAGTTAAGTGCTTCCACAGGACCCTCCCCCCCCCCCCGCTCCCCAAGCCTTAAGAAGCTTCTCAAGACCCCTGTCCAACATCCACCTACTTTGCCTGCACTTCCTCCCCCAGACAACCCAACCCCCACGACCCCCTGCCATCACCTGTGGTTACCAAACCTGTGCACAAGTATAACACCCGAAGCAGCACCCGGCCTATTGCAGTCAGGCAAGTTTCCCTACTTTTGTGTGAAATTAACAATCGTTTCTAGTGGTGATTTAGCTTTACGGCCTGTGGCATGTGTTGATCGGAGACGAACGATAGCGCGCTTCACTATTTGAACCTAGTCTGCATGACATTTCATGGACCCGATTATTAAATGCACGCCTATCTACGTGCCGATTCGTTTTGTTTGTCTAACAATTAAAGTATTTAGCTGATCTTCAATGTCGAACCGTTCAAGTGCAGGGATACGCAACGGCTTGTTTACGGCGCCATCTTGCATGAAACGTCATCGACTTCTTCTTCCTGATTGGTTGCAAGCTGAGCGAGTTGACCCCTCTTAACTAGAAGATTCTGGCCCGAGTAGAAGCACGTGAGACGGCCTCGCTTGTCTTGGCGAGACGACGTAGCTCATGTATCGCATATATGGAGTTTGCTCCGCTAGTCCACGCTTTGCAGCTTTGGTCTCACGATACTCGCTAGCTGGCTGGTCTCGCGTAAGTGGAGTTGGGCTTCAGAGCCCTATAGTCATTCGCCATTAAACATCCAGCCAACAGGCAAGTACCCCTTATGAATATAATGAGACCAGTATATGAAAACATCTACCAACTCGTTAAGCCGAATCTAGCCGCCATCCTTGACAATAAATGGGCAGTCCAGTCAAACGGGCAGTTGAGATCAGTGGTGTCTGATGAAGCGCGTGCTTTCGAAAATTGTTGACTCGTTACGATGTAGCGACCATTTCAATTCCCTAGTGCACGGAACTTTCCGAAGAAGGTGAACGACAATTTCACTGAAAATTTAAAGAACAACTCAGCTGTGTTCTCCTATTGTCGTATTGTGTTTACAATTGCTAAGATACATTGCTGCATCCCATTGTAAACTCCGATTGCCGTTTCGATAGTATTGAGCTTTAAAAATATATTGGTTTTGTGGTGCAAAATATGAGTTGTTCTTTTCAGTTATAATACCATGAGTGCTTGTATTAAATCGACAATTTGGATGTTTTAGTATGAAACTCCTTTCCAGTTTTAATTCCACTCGTGCTTGTATTAAATGTATAAATTTGGATGTTTTAGTATGAAACTCCTTTCCAGTTTTAATTCCCAAATTATACATTTAATACAAGCACGAGTGGAATTCGGTTGAGAATTTTTGTTTTCTTTTCCCTAAACGATTTTCTGAAGGAATTTCGTGTTAGTGATTCAGTTTCGATTTATAATATCGATTTCGACATACGAAGTAATTTTGATTGACGGTGTTTAGTTTTGTTTATAATGTTTACCTTTCGATCTCAATTGTAACGCTCAAATTCAAAAACAAAAATACTCTCAGTATGGTAATTTGCGAATTTTCGATGGGCCTAATAGTCTGAGTGGTGTTAATTTCGGTCTCTCCTATCTTCTTCAGGCTTCCTTTCTTGTGCTTGTTTCTGTTTTACATTGCCATGAGTGAAAATTCGCAAAATACCGTTTTGAGAGTATTTTTGTTTTTGAGCGTTACAATTGTGATCGATTGATTTCGAACATTCAAAGTAGAAGATGGTTAATTTTTTCACTGAGTGTTTACCTTTTATGTTTTGTTGACAATGTTTAACTCTTATCTGGCGTAGCGTTACCATCCACCATCGCATTTCATCAATCAACCTGTAATTTCGTTCGCTACGGCATTGGCAATTCGTACTAGGCCTAACCTCATTTATGTTGTTGATACGCCAAATGAAAAGTACAAGCAGCTTCGTGCTTCCGGAAAAAACCCGACGATTAGCGAAGCTGACGTCATTCCACCATCTCATTTCATTAACCAACCTGTATTTTCGTTCGCTTTGGCATTGACATTTCATATTAGGCCTAACATAATTTTTATATTGTTGATACGCCAAATTAAGTGCATCTTAACCGAGAAGTAGCTTTGTGGTGTTTCCGTAAAAACCCGATGATTAACGAAGCTATCGTCATTTCCCTAATAAGGGCACAAAACAAAGCAGGTATCCTCTAAGTGAGATATACTGTATAGATCTGTGGTTCGTTTGTCAGCGCGCATTGAGAAAAGCTTCTATCTGTATAATTACTGAAGGAGGAGGTCCGCTGTCGGTTTCGGTTTCCATGAGCCGGGGTCTTCCCAGTGTAATCCGACCATGGTCCTCATTTAGTGAAAAGAAAACAAAAATTCTCGTACGTAATATCCCAAGAGCTAAGGATATTATCGATAATTTTTTTCAACTCGAGTGTTTTGGCGCATATAAACTCACGAGTGCTATTTAGGCAGACATTAATTTCACGAGTGCGTAGCACGAGGGAAATTATCTGCCAATAAATAGCACTGAGTGAGTTTAATGGGCCAAAACACGAGTGTTGAAAAAAAATGTGATAATTTCCAATAGCTCGCAGGGTATTTAGTTAGAGAATTTCACGTCATATTTCAGTATTCAGCACTCTAAATTTTGTATGCAACATTTAAACATTTTATAAAAGTCGCCCGGCCTTCCAAATATCGGCGTGCCGATTGGCATTACGGCTGTCAGGAATAAAATTGATATTCGCTGCCACTGAAGAATTTTTCATTGGTGCACACCTCCAAACTTTTTACTTTAAACAATTCCATAATAATAAATTAATAAATGCATTACATAATTTTATTTTTTTTAAATTGCATGAGTACAAAAAAAAAAAAAAAATCGAATACGGGCTGTAGTGGAGCGTAATAAATTTCAAAACGGTGTTCAGAATTTGTTCTAGGTTACGTTGACGTTAGGCCTAACGACACAGGCGGATTAACAGGTTTCGCCACCTGCTTCTACGTGTGATTGCAGGCATTGCTAGGTTACAGAAATGAACGACACAGTGCGTATTTCGAAAGAAAGGCCTTCCGGATTTTTACTGGTAGGAAAATACATACTTTTATTTGAAATGAATTCAACAAACGTATCGTTACGTGTCAACTGTGTAACGTTTGAAGCGAGTGATTGCCAAAAGCGTATCAACTTCAGAAAGGTCTCGCCATGTTTTGCACGGTTTAGCATTACACTGCGTCGACCAATGAAAGCTACAGGATATTGCCTAACTGATTTAGTTTTAAATTTAGCCAATGAACATCGACTTAGAGTGATAATCACGCAGTAGCTTTTGAAAGTCAATCACTGTAAGTCGGTTGTGATTGGGCGAATTTAGTACACGATCAAGTAAGCAAATTTCGGTCAGGAAAATTCTCAATGTAATTCACCAAAGGGCTTCTTGCTAGTATGTTATAACTTGGTAAGTTTTATAGAGTTCATCATACAGAAAATATCCTTAGAGCGTACTTTAAGTTACGGTGTCTAAAAATACCGTTGATCTGACGACCGCTACTGCGGCATGCATTATCAACGTTACCTTCAAAGGAGCGGAATTCCTCTGTTTTATGCTCGTTTCTCATTCAAGATAGTCTTCAATCTAGCATATTTCGACTGCTGTCTGCACTCTTCTTCAGGCTGCTTTAAGTTAAGTTTCTTGTCTGGTTACATGTTTGAGTTTCAGTTTGTCCAACAACCATCATGGCATCATCCGAGTTTGAAAATGCCGCTCTCCATAGCCTCCCGTATTCATACTGTCGATCATTTCCAAGCCTACTGTTTTCAGCAGGCCGACCCACTTCTGTCAGCTTCCAATTAGCTTGCAGTTGTTTACGCAATCATCGCCTATCAAGACAAGACCCATTACAACAGGATGGGCCTTAGATATCCATAAGAGGAACTTTCTCCATTTCATGTAGCTGAATCACAGATTCTTAAGCACTCCATATGTTTATCCCAGTTTGAATTGGAACGAAAGATGTGCAGACTCTCGGGAGGGTTTCCAACACCAGGGAAGGAGTTTGTCGCGTGCTGTGCATGGACTGCGATGCCAGTTATATTGGAGAGATCTGGAAAAGTTTTCGAACACGGCTTGGCCAATATGTGGGAAAAGTGAGAAACGAGGTTGTTGATAACGGCACAGTAGTCCATTGCACGGAGAAACAGCACTGTATGTAGTGGTATGGAATGATGTAGTGACTCTGATTCATTCCAATTCTTAATAGGCTCTTGAAAAACCGGCAACTGGCAATAAGAGTGATTTTGTATATATACGTATATATATATATGTATGGGTAACCAACCATATGATAAAAACCGATTAGCTGCAGACAATTTTTTTTTTCTGACAATTGGTGTTGGAGACAGTTACAGAAAGTTCTGCTTCTTGGGTCTGAAACTTCCTAGTTGGAGTAAGCATTATCAACCTCTTCAAAATTTGTAAGTCATGCCAAGTAAAATGAGCCTGCCGGCATTCAGAAATAACATTCAGAAATAAACAGCAAAACTTGATAAAACCCAATAAAGCCTGGAAAAAAACAATACTTTTAACTTTTAAACAGGTTCATTTCAAATGTGGGTGGATTTTTTTTTTGGAGGGGGGGGAGGGGTTTAAATACAAGGACTGGTCGTCCGCTACTATGAGAGTTCTCCATAAAATTTTGAACAAGTTTGTTTAAAACTTTCATTCTCACGAATACACACTCAGTATTCGTGAATTTTCGACAGTCCTTTAACTGTATGTTCATCGGGGTTGATGAACACACAGGCTACCTCGAATACCACCATTAAAACACCATCCATGAGAGATGACCGCTCGTCCACCGGCAGAAACAATCGCCAGATATGAAGCAAGTCCAATTTTTTCCAAAGAACAGGGTTCATACCAACCTGGAAAGTCAGGGATAGCCAGGGAAATGAAATACGGTCAGGGAAAGTCATGGAAAAAAAACGAAATATTGATGAAAAGTCAGTGGTAGTCAGGGATATTCGTTTTTATAATGATTTTTTTTTTTTGAGTGGTTTTCTAGAGCTTGTAAGACCCACTCGCTTTGCTACTACCTTCTTGTCCTATTTTTTTAAATAAAAAAATTGTGAAAAATCTGCAGATGTAGTCAATTCGCCAGGCTTGCGGAATGAGCAGTTCATTCTGTGTAATTGAAAAATTCAAAAAAATTGCAAGTGTTTAGGTCAGGGATATTTGACGAAACAAGTCAGGGAAAATCAAGAATAGTCAGGGATATTCATTTTCAGATATGAGTATGAACCTTGAAGAATCCAATGTCTTCATCAGGCGTTGTGCTGGTTTTGTTCCTTCGATTTACATCGTTGCTCGCGCTGTTTTTCGGATTCGGACGGCCTCCTAGCCTACTGTATCCATCAGCCTTGTCCCACTTGACAAGCAGACAATTTCTCATGATGTATTATCACAGGATCGAGGGAGCCTTATGTTCGTCAAGAGCTGATACACACAGGGTACCTCTAATACCACCATTAAAAACACCATGCCTGACGACCACTCGTTTACCGGCTGCTTCAGTTGCCAGATATGAAAGCAGGTCCAACTTTTCCCAAAGAATCCAACTGTTGCACGGGTTCCAACACAACCGACCCATAGTATAGGACAAAAACGGAAACTCTTACCTACCGAGTGGTCGGCAGGCAAGAGTCAAACAGTTTTAGAAGGTATAACACCATAATATGTGAGCTAATGCTATAAGACATGGAACACTGTAACACCCCTCCCACTCACCCTATACAATTTTTCCCTGCCAGGAACCAATTAAAAAAAAAAAAACATAGAATCTTGCGTGCCAATCTCCGATCGGCTCCCTCACGTTTGGAGCCATCTAGTAACCCTTGCTGCGCTAACTCCTCACGATGATCGGCAATTCATCTAAGCAACACGCAACCCATGCAAATCATGATTCTTTTTCAATTCAATTCTTACACAAAACTGCACCAAAGGCCTTGAAACTAAGGTGCACCGATATCGGATCGGTTGCCGATATTTGCAACTTTTGCAGAAATATAAATAACTATGGAACAGTTCGAGATTATGACATGCGGTTTGCGGAATTTTGCTCAGGAAGTCACTGAATATCTGCCTCGCTATGTTTTAACTGTTGGTTACTATGATCGTCAATAAAATCTTTACCACCAACTTCGCTCATCTTCAAAAAGAATACCTTCCTTAGTCTTAAAAATTTCGACAAAACTTCTTCCGGCTCTCTTAAGGACTGAGTCAACTCTGGTTACATCTTCTACTACTTTGATTTCGACATTTTTCAACCTTTGAATTGGCGCGCGTCTGTAGCCTCTGGTTTTTACAAGGCAGGTTCACTTCGGACGTTGGATGTTGCCTCCAGAAATTATAAGGTTTCATCAAAGTCAACCAGCTCACGGCTGACCAAGTGCATGACATTAGGGTTAGGCAGCCTTTGAATATTCATAATGGGAACATTGTGCTGCACATAATGTTGTATGGCAACTGACTCCAGACATCGGTGGTGACTGTCCCTCGACGAGTTGGCATAAATAAGCATTTTTGTCTCCTCCCATCCAATTTCTTGTTTTATTTCCATGCTGTGGATCGCAATACCATTGTCCTATACTTCATTCCTGTTTTTTCCCATGTGCTGTCCAATCCTCGTCTGCACTCCGATGTCTGTAGTCAATTTCCGTACAGGGAATGTGTTGAGGGAACCCGTCCCACTATTGTTGTTATTGCTACGCTAATTTTTAGTTAGTGTTAGTGATGTATATTTTTGTCATACTGTAATTCGAAGCCTGCTTTGGCCTGCTAATATATACCCAGTGTTAGTACTGCCTAACTGTGTAACCTTTCATTTTTCAGACACTGACTGCTTTATACGGAAAGGTGATCCGAGCGCTTCAGAAGTTACCTCAGGATTACACGTACCGTCAAACAACAGAAAGCATTGTTACCGAGCGACTAAACTTGGTCAAATCGGTGAGTTTTATTGAAAAATAGCAAAGTCTCATTTGCTTTTTGTTTGCTGTTTGATTGTGTGGTGTAGGCGTCGTGAGTAGAGAGAAACTTGAAAATTATTTCAATAAACGTTTGTTTGGTAGTTGCGTACGAGTCTGTGGTTACAGATAGCTTCTTGGTTTTAATGATATATAACTTTAAAAATGGTTTGAGCAGCTGACTTCTAATCTACACCACTATACTTTGTTCCACATTATGTTTGCAGAAAACTGACGGTATGATGTCACGTTTCCTTGAACCACGAGTGCAAAAACATGCGGATATCACACTTGTTGACTCTATATAGTTACTATTAGTGTCTACGAGTAAGATATTTGTGTGTTTTGGCATTCGTTTTGGTAGAAAACGTCGCTTTAAACAGTCAGTTTCCTGAAAACATAATGTGGAACATACTATAGAAAGTTCTGGCAAGTTAATGAATTTTTGCACCAATCCGACAGCGATACTGGTTGAGTATTGGAAGTAATCATTCGTTAATTTTGGATATTGCACAAATTCAGATTTCGAAGTCTCGACACTTTCAGCAATATGCGGTACTGCTGAGAGTCAAGACTTTGAAATTTGAATTTGTGCATAATTTGAAATTAAAGAATGTAGTGAACACCGTAAACACAGACTTTGTATTGTTACTTTGGTTTTCATCATTTACAAGCTCACGCTAATTCAGTGTTCACTCTCTGTTGTTGTACAGCAAATTTTCAACAAACAGTAAGCTTAACTGTTAATAAAACTGTGGGCTACAACACGTTTGTCTTCTTCAGCCTTTTTTCCTGTAAGCTACGTTTACTTTCATATATGTTTTCTTTCGTGGCTGTTGCGTTTGGCGCGGTTGCTCTCTGCCACTGATCTGAATTAGGCCTGCTGGGAGGAGAGCTGTTCTTGACGTTCCACTTGTCTCAGTTGGGCTGCTAGCATTGGATGTACTACGTGCATGAAGTTAGGGTAGGAAGGGTTCATAAGTGTTTGGTCATTTTTGCATTAGGTTGATTGTGATGGACTCCAGAGCCCTAAGGTGGTTGTCTCTGGTGGTATTTTACTTGAATGAGGCTCTGGTGTCTTTCCACTCTATCGGATGGAGTGATTCAAAGTGATGCATTGCAATTCCACTACAGTACCAGATCATAAATACAGCACCCACAGCAAGGCCACGATCAGAATAAAAAGTCCAGAACCAAAAATCACCAGAGAGATAGCAGCTGTGTGCCCCAAAACACACAGTGCTTTCTACGCAGTGCCATGCAGTGGCTGTGCGGCCATTATATGGGAGAAACACACCGCGAGATCCTTACGCGAGTCCTGGGCCATATTACTGCAACAAACACGGGTGATGACGACAGAAACGGAATTGCAGTGGACCACTCTGAATCACTCCACCAGATCGATTGGAAAGACAGAGCCTTACTCGAATCAAACACCGCCAGAGACAACCACCTTACGGCTCTGGAGTCCATCACGATCAACCTAATGCAAAAGTAAGACCAAATACTTATGAACATTCAGCTACCTTCCTACCCTAACGTCATGCACCTAGTACATTCAACACTAGCAGACCAACTGAGAGAGAAGTAGAACGTCAAGGGCAGCTCTTCTCCCAGCAGGTCTAATTCAGATCAGTGGCAGAGAGCAACCGTTCCAAACGCAACAGCCACGAAAGAAAACAAATGTGAAAGTAAAAGCTTAAAGGAAGAAAGCCTGAAGAAGACAAACGTGTCATAGACTCGTAACCCACAGTTTTATTAACAGTGAGGCTTATTGTTTGTTGAAAATCTGCTGTAGAACAACAGAGAGAGAACATTGAATTAGCATGAGCTCGTAACGATGTCTATGAACATTCAATGTAGTAAGCCGCATGGCATATTTCACACTTTGGTTTTCAAGAATCATATTAAGAGTTTCTCATGCAAACAAAATAAAACAAGTATTGCATTACTACAAACTTGCAAATTTTCAGCGATAACTTGCAGCCACCTTCATCAGGTATGAAACCGTGAGTCTTGCATACTCCAACGAAGTTCTGACCTAAGTTCAGGTTCAATTCCAGTTTTCTTACCTAACAGAATTTGTGGTTCGGTTCAAACTGGCTCACAACCAGTTTTTATACTAATTTTTAATTATTGTATTTTTTAACCTTTTTTGTGTGTTTAAATGATAGGCTAGGCTAATGCAATATTTTGACCAAATGTATTAGTCTATGCAGAAATTTGAACTGTAAGCCTAATTAAATATTACATGTCAACTGTTCCATTAATACTTTAATAAATATTCTCCATTACCTAGTAAATGCTTGTGAACCACAAAGTGTAACCACAATTGTTTTTGGTTCGATACTGGTTCGGTTTGTTGCAATATCAGTTGACGGTTTGTTTAGGGTTCGGTTCGTTAAGATAATTTATTTCCGGTGTGTAATAGTTACAGTTTGGTTCCAGTTTTACTCCCTGGTATACAATACTTTAAACTATCTGATGGACTTGTCCTCACCCTAAGTTCCCAGGCTACCAGCGTGGCAGGTGAGCATTCTGCCACTGTACCACCAATGTCCAGTTAATCGAAATATGGTACGCACACAAATTAATTTTGTTACTATTTTTGACAAATTGTATTAAAATAGATAACTTTTTGATGGTAAAATGGCATAAATTGTCATACATAAAGTTCATTCCGTTGTTCGTTTTGTATTTAAGAGTGTTTGAAATTATGTATTATTTGATATCCAAATGTAAATCGTCCCGTTTTCCCTTAATTGGTAGAAATTGTTGTATACTGTGCACTATGGTAATGCAACATGATCTAAATGACTTTAGACTGACAATGTTCACCTTAAAGTTGAATACAACTTTACGAAGATAATTTGACGAAGATAATTTATTTTTTGTATATTTTGCAAATACTACTTATTGTTTTTAATGTGAAGGTTTAGAAGCTAGAAGCAAAAGATAATTTTGTTTGCACAGTAGAACCTCGATTATCCGAACCCCGATTATCCAAACTCCTATTCTCACAAAATATTCAGAAATTTGCCGTATTTTTAGAGATGGAATAAGCATTGACATTGCTTTATTTATGTTTCTGGGGTCATTTCATGCAAAATTTTCTTTTCAGTAATCTTATACAATCAAGCATAGTTGACAAACACTTCAGTAAACAAATGACGCTCAAACTCAAAAATGTCAATACTCATCACATCAGTATTGCGAATTTTCCATAGGCATTACCCGAAAATAAATATTTTCAGTCCTCCTATCTTCGTCAGGCAGCAAGAAACGTGTGAACTACAGTCTACATAATTGTATGCACTCTTCAGATGGATCGAATTCAATCGAGAACGATTCAAACTTTCTCGATTGAATTCGAGAAAGTTTGAATCGTTCTCGATTGAATTCCATCCATCTGAAGAGTGCATACAATTATGTAGACTGTAGTTCACACGTTTCTTGCTGCCTGACGAAGATAAGAGGACTGAAAATATTTATTTTCGGGTAATGCCTATCGAAAATTCGCTATACTGATGTGATGAGTATTGACATTTTTTAATTTGAGCGCAATTTGTTTACTCGATATTTCTATAACTCAAATTAAAATGGTCAGATTCTTTGACAAACACTAAAATTGAGTAAAGAAAAAAAGTTTTCCTCTTTTATTTTGCATGTAAATTAGATCATCCGAATTTTCGATTATCCGAACACCCTTTGGTCCCAATTAGTTTGGATAATCGAGGTTCTACTGTAGTCCACTTTCCGTACAATCTTGGTACCAATCTTGGATCCTTTTTTGGGGCTCCCCTATCTGTAGCCCATTATACGTGTTGTAAAACACCTAGTGTGAAAGGGAGCCTTTTTATCATCAAAAGCCATTGCAGAGCGTGTACTTTCTTCACTATACTGTTTGGCAATGCTTCACAATCTAATGAAAAGTTCAGGCGGTTTAAGTGCTAATGTTACACAGGGCTTGGAAAAGTTCCACGATTCCCTGTATCCCATTCTCCCACGTGAAGAGATGACAACTTTCCTGATCTAAACAGCAAAGTAAAAGTGATGACCATTTTTTTTTTTACAATTACACATATGCAGTGGTTGATTACCCTGTACCTTTCTCAAAAATAATACCAATCTCACATGCGCATTATGGAATACAGGAATAAGGACGCTTTATGTGTAAATGATTGTTGAGGGGGAGGGTGGGGCGCCTAGGCGACGAACCAGCCAAATGTGACATTAACGACGCGTAGGCTCCCCACACACACCCGACCTTCTCTCTATCCTATTTAACTGTATATGGAACTTTTCCTAGAACTGTTTATGTGGCAGAAACTGTCTTTTATCTCACTAGAATAAGCCTATGTAATAATTAATAAGTTAGTTGCTTCGGTTTTATAATACTCCTTTATTTTTTTTATTTTGGTTTGTAGGAGCCTAATGTTGCCAAGTTAGAAGAGAGAATTGGAGGGGGCCAAGTGGAAGAGCTGATAGTACAGGTGAATTTGGTTAAATTGAAGTATTGCGTATCACGACTCGTTGATTAATGTTGGAGGTATGTCGATAGCTCGGTACTTCGATCAGGTGTCTACCAGGCCTTGCGTTCGTGAGTTATAGTGGTTGATCAACGAACGTAAAGATGAATTTGCTTGAGCTGCGGATGTTGAAGGGAGTGCTTTGTTTTACGTACTTCGTTTACGTGATTTTGACATCGTCGTTTCTTATGCGTGCGCGTTGATACTGTTACTGAGGCCGTCTGCTCAAACTGGCTTGCTGCCGGCTGTTACGAACTGGCACTGCAGACAGTTTTTCGTCTCAAATCGAGTGGTTAATGTTTGGAATGATGTACCAAGTGTGGATTTTATGGCTACTTCGTTGCCTTGCTCATGGGCTCTACACACTCTAAAGAAGGTGAACGGTTCGTACACTGAAGAGACTTAAAAAAAAAACGAACCATCCTGCTTTGAATGGTAGAAAAATTCCAGAAGACAAACTCACGCTCAAATTCAAAAAGAAACAAATCCTACCGAATTTTCGAATTTTCGACAGGCTGCTTGACTAAAGATGGTAAAAATAGTCCGCCTGTCTTCTTCAGGCCACCACAAGAAACTTATTTACATTATTTACAATGTCCGACGTGCATCGATCGTTGTGGAAATAGCAGACGACTGTGACACGCGACTCGTAGCCCCCCCGTATTTACGAGGCGGCACTCGCTGTTTCTCACTATGCCACTTTTTTGCAAGGGGCTCGCTCAGTTCTCTGCTGATAAGCTGCTGGATTGAAGGCTTTGAGGAGCATTTGAATCCCTGGCAATCCAGCATGAAATATCCCGTGGTTTTGTGCTTATGAACCTACAAGGCCCCTCAAACCCTTTAATCCAGCATCTTATCAGCAGTGAACTGAGCGGGCGCCTTGCAAAAAAGTGGCATACTGAGAAGCAGCGAGTTCCGCCTCGTAAATACGGGGGGGTACGAGTCGCGTGTCATAGTCGTCTGCTATTACCACAACGATCGATGCATGTCGGACATTGTAAATAATGTAAATAAATTATGTAAATATGCTTCTTGTGGTGGCCTGAAGAAGACAGGCGGACTATTTTTACCATCTTTAGTCGAGCAGCCTGTCGAAAATTCGCAAATTTGGTAGGATTTGTTCCTTTTTGAATTTGATGGTGAGTTTGTCTTCTGGAACTCAAGATACTGTTTTCATCACGAAGAACACAAAAACAATTTTACCACCTTAGAAGAACACAGAATGGTCCTACTCTTGAATTTACGAGATACACCTTTCACCTTCATCAGAAGTCTTACAAAAAAAAAAATTTTAAAGTCACATCACAGCAACGATTTTTTTCACCATGTTTAAAGAGCCTTTTTTTTTTTTCTTTATGTCCTGTACACCTTAACGATTTTGTGTAATTCAGTTAGGTTCCATTCTTCTACCGGTTTCTCAAGTCACTATCTGGACTGGGGGGGCCCCCCGGCGGGGACCGCCCCCTGCTGCTAGTTTTGCAAGCTGATACCTGTTGTAAATAGGGAAATTGTTGAATCAACGTCTTTTTTAGCGTTAGTGGCTAAGGTTATCTCTGGGGGAAAAGGGGCAATATTATTTTTTTTTAATTCAAATAATTTGGGCTGCATAAGCTGCCACCATGAACCAATTGTCACTTTTGTGTTACAGTATTACTACATGGGTTTTCTTGTACGACTTATTTTAAGAAATTTGTTCTTTATATGTCGTGCTCTGTACAGATTTCTTCCATTGGCTTTTTATAACTTCACTTTCTGAATATCCCTCACTTGGCGAAATAGCTGCAGAACGTCAAGTGACTATGACATGATGGTGTGTCTGCCATATTTCAAGGCTCCAGATTAATGCGTATCGTCCATGTTTGTACTAGGCCACGATTCACTTGCTCAAACGACAAAGGTGTTAAATAACTCCCCTGGTTGCACACATCCCCCCCCCCCCCACACACACACACTTTTTTTGGAGGTCCACGGTCAATTAAAAGACAAGCCTACAGTTTATTATATAAACAAATTTGTTGTTCGGTTTCTTAGAAAAATTGTGTTCGGCGCTTAAACTTTTTTTTTTTGTTACAAACTTTGCTGTCTCTCAGACCCCAAAGCAGAATTTTCTGCCACTGTCTGTGACACCAATTGTCGGGGAAAACTATCTGCAGCTAATCTGTTTTTTCGTTGGTTTTTACTAAATAATTTTTTAGTGCTTTAACCTATTGATCTGGCTCTTCCATCAATGGAAAGGTGTCGTCGAGACAATTAAAATGGTGTATTGGAATGTCCAAATCAGTCAAAAATTGACGAAACGGCAGAAATTTGGTCAAACGGCACGTTTTGTGTGCGAGACTGCGACTGTGCCAGATTATCTGCAACATAGTCGCACGTCGCATCCTTTTCTGCCTCCGGGCTCTCAGATTTTGCCGCCTGGGCTGTAGCCCCTTAGCCTCCTGCTAAATACCCCTGTTATCTGCTACCACGTATGTAAATGCTTACTGTAATTAAATGCTTAGTTACATGTGTTACAGTCGTCTCCAGCTACTGCCATGAGATGGCAGCAGTTAGGAATACTGCCTCTTTGTGGACAAACACAAAGGTTCAACTTTCATTGTGTGTAATCCTAACATAATGACTGACTGTTCCTATTAATTCTGTAACTCTTAAGGGGTATGACGTGCGCAGAGCGGATCCTTTTACTGAAACTAATTTGATGTCGTCGTGCAATAACTTGACAGTTTACGACTTTTTATCCCAGAATACCTTAACCCATTAAATTTTTGCATTATTGTTTGCATTAAGACGAAAATTCCTAGCAGGGTTAAACCTGCTTGCTGCTTCCCAACCAGCACACCCAATGATAGTTGGATTCAGACATCCCCCCCCCCCTCCAAGTGCTGCACAAGCACCAGGGTGGTAGTGTCAGGATGCGCTCTAGTCAAGATGTGTTTTATGAATTTTCCTGATGTGCTCTGACACCATTTATTGTTGCAATCCAACTTTTTTGGTGGAATATTCTACTACGACACTGAATGCTTAGTCATTTTAATTAGCAGTTTCTTGCCTAAAACTAACAAACAATCAATTGTTGTAAAATTATTTGCTAATATTTAGTACCAATTGCTCCCACTGGTGGTGCTGCTTGTGTTACCACTATATCAACACGTGCAAGCGCCTGCAACGTCTCTTATCGCTCTGGGTGCGATGATTCAACATCGAGCCCTGTTATACTAGTACATTTTTCGTATTTATTTTATTGCTAACAGTTTTCCGGTGCGCTACGAGACGTCCTCGATGCTAGTGTCTTCCCCACGTGTGCACACACTAAAACTCCTAACAATATTCGCCCCGCGTGCCGTAAGTGTCGGTCTTGCAACTTTACCTCCGAGAAATGTGATATTTGCAGCCTTCGTGATTAGGAAGGCATTACAAAAACCCTACACACTTTGTACAAATCGAACCAGCAGCAGGAATAACGTCTTCGTCGTTCATCCTCCATTGACTCCAAAGCAACTCCGAAGACCCCAGAAGTTAAATTTGCTAAATATTCGAATTCTTCTAAATTTTCTCTTGGTCGTCAGCTCGAAGCCATTAATGCTGTTTCCCGGCTGACTTCTTTCTGCCGAATGCTGGCGAAGCATCCAAAACTCGCGACATCGCTCCAGTTCAAGAAAACCAGGTGCTGTGTCAGACATTAACTCAACCTCGGTGGTCGAAAATTTCCTAATTGCCCAGGTAACCTAACAAAAATTTTCCCCAAAAATATTCCTGAATTTGTCAAAAAAGTGTTTTGTTTCTTTTGCCATCTTATTTATTTGGCATTATTTCTCTAAACCCATTAAAAAGTTGGGGACAAAAACAACTTACACGACTTGTATTTTTTCCCTTTTTGTCCCACGTTTTTTTTTTAATTTGGCCTTGCCCCATTGTAACCAGGTTACTCTGTTTTTCTCGACGTCCGCTCAACCCCTAGCTCAATTAACATCCAGCACAGTGACATAGGATTAGTTATCCCTAAAAGCACTTAAGCCGAGATGAACTCGCAACGCGATTTGGTGGAAGCGCGTTTTTGTAAACCTTTGAACTCAATCATTGATGCGTGTTCTATGCGCTAGAAGCTAAGCTCAACAAGATAGCGGCTCTCTTTTCTCCTCCTAACAAAGAACTGTGTTCTAGCGACGTCGCTCCCGACGTGGCAGCATTGCCTCCATTTAGTGACGGAACTCACAAACTTTCCAGTGGTTCTTCCAAGCAGCCTTTCCACGCTTCTAAATCACAAAAACCGATACGGTGGCCAAGTTCAAAGATAAAGAGTGCTTAAAATTCCTCACACAGCAGTGTTATTGTCAAATCTAATGAAAAAAACTAAAGTTAAATCTGTTAAAAGTAAGAAGTGTATTGATGTTAATCTTTCCAAGTGTGAAAATGACGCCAATACAAACTATCACAGTAAGACCTCCTCTCCCGTAGTCACGACTCGTGCCCTCTGCCGCTTCCCCAGAGGATGGGGGAGCGGGGCTTCGTATTCCTACAGTGAAGCCCCAGCATACTGAGGATACAAATGCTAGGGACCACAAATGTAGCCGTCCGTTGGCCCACCATCCTGGAGGTAGGGGCGTGACTGACGATTCTGGGCTACTAGTTGTAATCGAGCCTATAAGTGTTAAAAGTGCTAAATGTTCCGATAATGCATCGCCACGCCCCACAAAACGTGTGCTATCACGTAAATCTGGCCCAGTTTAGCTTTTATTTCTCGGGCTTCTGAAACTGACACTCGTAATGTTGTACAACAATTTTTATCTTAATATCAGAAGTTTAAGTTGCCGACGGCTACGACACCCCCAGTGCCACAGTGTCGCTGAGACTGTCATTGAGTTCGCCAGGTGACAAGAAACGTAAGCAATGATGCCTGTGACTCACCAATAACTACTTGGTGAGTCACTATGATGAGCAGCCAAAGTAAACAAACCGTAGCGTCAGTCAAAGTTTCGACCAGGACATCGGTATTTAGTACAGTGGCGCCTGATTTCTCTCTCCCATGTCGTAGTCAGCTTCCTCCCGAGCAACGTCGCCTACGTCGGCTAACAAAGAAATTGAATGCTGTATCTCCTGTTCTGTGTCGCCGACGACGTCTCTGCCCGGTAAATCATCGACCAGCATTATTAAAGGCAAATGTTTAGCCTCTCCAGCTCTTCAACAGAGAATTTTCAAGAAAAGATCGAAATCTTCAGATTCAATTGCAACTTTCAGAGACCATTCACAACCTTGTTCTCCTGTTCGCAGATACAAGTATTGTTTAGAAAATTTTGACAGACTGTCTCTGAGCTAATGAATCATGAATAATGCATAGTATATGCCGTAATGGTAATAACAGTGCCCAAAATTAAAGGAATTGTTCATTTTGTGTGAAAGGCATTACATTTGGTATGGATGCACTTAAAGGGTAACTGGAAAAAAGCTATGATGGTAAGTTCAAAACCCCTCAGCGGGTGGAGGGGTGAATGTGACTTAATCCCCAAAAAAGGTATTTTGGCTGTAACTCCTTAACCGTCAGCGAACCAATTTTTGCATAATGTAAAGCAAAAACGTTTAGCACACAATTCTGGACAGGAAAGGTGTGATACATCTTTTACGTAAAAGCAACCCTTGAACCAAAAATTCATATCTCCCTGAATTAAACGGGACGGAAAGCCGACGGCTCGACAACGTTAAATAAATACAGATGCAAACCTATTTACGTTGCCTTTTGGACTTATGTCAAACTTCCTGAGCGGGTAATCGAACCCACAAGCCACAACCTTTGAAACCAAAGGTTGAAGTCCTGCCGCTGAGGCATACTGACACGGCAATTGAAAACCGTATGTTTATATATACGTACATAGTAAATGCTGCCTATGGATGTTTCCTGTTAAAAAAAAAAAAAAGAGGCCATATCATTATGAGTTAGCAGTAGGACTTCTGCCTTTGGTTTCAAAGGTCGTGGGTTCGATTCCCCACTCAGGCAGTGTGACATATAAGTCCAAAAGGCAACGTATATAGGTTTACATCTATTTATTTATATGCTCCTTGTTTTCAGTTGGTTGTTATAGTGAGTTTCCTGTTCAAAGTGCTCTTGCAAGCCTGCTAATAGCCCGAAATGGACATGCTTTGGCTTTCTGAAAGGTTGAGATCTATTCTTAGACAGGAACCATCCTACACCCATTTAAAGATAATGGCGTAGTGGCGAAAGCGTATGGTTATTTTTGAATTTAAAGTGCTCTTGCCGGCACTCTTAATTGCCCGAAGTGTACATGCTTAGGATTTTCTGAAAGGTGGGGATCTGTTCTTTCCATCAGTCCTGACCGAAATTGTTAAGCTTAGATACAAATACAAATACGAGAATTACAATGGTACTTTGAAATTGAAACCAGCTGCTGCAACAATCACAGCTACACTTTTAAACTGGCGTAGGACGGCCTATATCTAAGCTGAACAATTTCGATTAGGATTGAGGGAAAGAATAGATCCCTACCATTCAAAATATCTTAAGCAGTCCATTTAGGGCATTAGAGGGCAAACAAGAGCTCTTTGAATTCGAAAATAACAATACGGTACGGTACGCCATTACCTTTTCTCCTTTAAATGGGTGTAGGGCAGTCCCTATCTAAGTTAAACAATTGCGATTAGGATTGATGAAAAGAATAGATCCCAACCCCAGAAGCAGAACTTTCTGCAACTGTCTGCGACACCAATTGTCAGAAAAAAAATTATCTACAGCTAGTCAGTTTTTATCATGCGTTATCCACATGTTTAATGGTTTTTATTGAATAACGTTTCAGTGCTTTATCCTATTGGTCTGGCTACTTTACCAGTGAAAAGGTCTCGTTAAGACGATTAAAATGGTGTATTGGAATGTCAAATTCAGTCAAAAATTGACAAACGGCAGACTTGGCCAAAATTTGTCCACGGCGGTCTTCAATTGTCTGCGACGTATCGTTGCACGTCGCGCAGATTCTGCTACGGGGATCCCAACTTTCAGAAAATCTGAAGCCTGTCCATTTCGGGCTATTAGCGGGCTTGCAAGAGCACTTCGAAATTGAAAGTCACTAATAACATAATACACATTATGCTTTTGATTTGTTGACGGTTAAAGTAGTTATAGCTAAAAAACTTTTTTGGGAGTTTAAGTCGTCGCTCGGGGGGGGGGGGGTTGAACTTGCTATCGTAGCTTTTCCCTCTAGTTACCCTACATGGCATCTATACCAAATTTAATGCTCATCACACAAAGTGAACGATTCCTTCAATTTTTGGGCATTATTATTTCCATTGCAGCATATACTATGCATTAATCATGATTCATTAGGCCCTGCGCAAATTGGGGAGCCATATGAAGCAGCAGCCAGCAGCCAACTCGGGAAACCAGCAGCCAGTCTGTTGCCCACGTGACAAATATTGGCTTCCAGCAGCCATGAAACATCGACAGCCAGCAACCAGTAGCAGCAAATTTGAGCAACCATAGCCAGAGCAACTGATAGCCAAAGCACTGAATTATGGGATACTAGTGGACCTCGGGCATTCTTGCATTCTGTAATTTTCCTTACTTTTTTGGGGAGGGGAGGGGAGGGGGACGGCTGGGGCTGAGGCTGGGTAGGCAAAATCTGCGTAATGCTACATGGCAGAAAAATAATTCCGACTCTGCCGGGCAGTTATTCAGTGGCGAAAATTCATCTTGTTGATTGCTTCTTATTCTCCATAAATCTGTAATTTACCCTTTAATGGAAGTAATCTATAAGCATTATCCTGACGCCATAATGTAACATTATAAAGCAAACATTCAAGACAATAGAAGGTGATTAGGTGATTGTTTATTTGTTTTTGCTTTCAGGGAGCACGAGCCCAAACTGGGTTATTTGCCCCACGACAAGACAAAGTTGTTTGTATTTAGAGAACACGAACCCAAACTGCATTATCTGCCCCATGACGATAAAAGGGACAATTTAGCTGGAGAAATCCTAGCGGAAAACCCAGGATCTTTGACATGCCACAATCGACATGAGAACGAGGCACCACACGGACAAGGCCAAGAACCCCAACAACTGAATAATGAAACAATGAAAACGGGCGAACATATTAATTCTTTTGCCAGGTTGAAACTGGCATGTTGTTGCCTCGACAAACAATTTGCTCTGCGCAGTTATCTCAGCTCCAAGACTTAAATGACGTCATGCAAGAAGGATAGGTTTTTTTATTCGCACACAGTACGGATCGCTCAAACCGAAGCGACTGGCTAATAGGGGTGGAGCGGTGGATGCAGAATTTTCGTGCATTTGCAGTGCGGTGTTAGCCCGGCTCTTGGCATTCTAATGTGATAACTAAAGAGAATGGGAGGGGGGAGGAGTACAATGCGTATGTTACTATTTAGCCTATGATTACGGATTAACTAAATCTCAATGGTACTTTTTTGTTGTTTTGGGGATGAAGACCAAACCAAATATTTCCAAATGCTGCAAAAGGAGGAGGAAGAAGGGGAGGAGCAGTATTTAATTCAACTACCCATCCAAATTCAAGTACGTGTTGCAAAGGGGAGAAAGGGAAGCTGAAGATGGGTAGGAGGTCGGGAAGGGAAAGAAGGGGGAAGGGCTCGGAGAGGATGGGGGAATAATGTAGGGGAGAGCGAGGATTGGAGGAAAGGGGAATTATTGGGTGAAGAAAAATTGTGAACATGCAAAATTACCCATCAAACCAAACCCTGGATGAGAACCGCGAAATGAAACCCTGCGCTAAACAAAACCCCGGCCAAATCCGGATGCAACTGCCAGTGATTCATGAAACGTTTGTTGAAACGCCTGCAGTTTGGATGAAAGTGCGGGTGCGCATTCGTTACAACAATGCGTTTTGTCATTGTTGCCAGCTCGGCTGTATATCACTCAAAAGGTCATTAATTGTAGGATATATGATCGATATACTAGCATTCGTACCCGGCTTCGCCCGGGGTTTGTTTTGCTTTGGCTTGAGCGATCTCTACCGTGCGAAAATTGTCCTTCGTTCATAACGTCATTTAAGATTTACCTCTGTGATGACCACGCAGAGCACATTGTTATGCGAGGCAACAATGTGCCAATTTCAACTTTTCAATGCAACAACATAGGCTAACAGTTTTATCTTCTGGCCAAAGAAATGACACGTTATCATTGTAGGGGTGGCTGTTGTGTTTGTTATCCTTTGGAGGTTGTCGTGTTTTTGCTGTGACACTTTGCTATAAAATGTAGATGTACACTGCTCGCATTATTTCTAGTGTGGCTTCGCCCTGAGTATTGTGTTGCCCGTGGTTGTTTCCCAGTTTTGGGTGGGTGTGGCCTAAACGTTGAACGTGACAGGCATTTTCGCTTGTTGGAATGCTCCCCTTTTACTCCCATTCTGTACGTGCCCTTTCCCCTGCTCCTTTCTTCCTATCCTACCCAAAAAAAATATCTTGTATGGTTCAGTTAATGCGTAATCACATGCTTAATGGTAACAGACATACTCCCCCCCCCCCCACCACCACCCTGGCCACCCTTTCAAACTCCTTTCTTTCTTCTAAAGAGCAGACGCACTGCCCCACAAACGGGTAATTTCCGTTCAGGCCCTCCTCCCCACTCCGAGTTTATCGCTTTGGCGAGAGCGATCCGTACCGTGTGAAAAATAACTGTTCCTCGTGCATGACGTCAATTCATAATTGCCTCTGAGATGACCGCGTAGAGCAAATTGTTAGTCGAGGCAACAATGTGCAAATTTCAACTTCTTTTCAGGCCACTAACGTACCAGTTTCAACTTACAGCAAAAAAAATTGAAACACTCGCTGGTTTTAATTGTTAGGGGTTCTCCTTTTTCGGGAGTTGTGTTCATTTCTGCTATATGAGACTTTGGTTTATAATGTAATATGGTGCAAGAAAATCTGAAGTGATCACCTCCACACTGCACACACTTGTACAGTGTATCTCTGGGCTAATGCCTGTGTTACATTTTTGCACATTAAAATTTAGTACTGTCAACTTCAAATGGCACCTGTTCGGAGTATATGTCACGCAAGAATTTCTCAGCTTGTTCTGAAAACGCTAAAGTGTGGAGTGAGTAGCACCGGTATCAGCCCAATTATAGGGCTTCTCACTGGTGTGTAAACTACTGTCAGTGATTTTCATTTCAAAAGCAGACAATATGGGCCACTGTCTACGCCACACTGTGCACAATGGTTCGTCAAATTACGACATTCTCATGTAGAAAGACGGTTAGCCTGTTTTTTTTTATACCTGCCACATTTAATTCCATATATCGTAATCTTCCCTCAATACACTCTGACTGAGCAACGATTCCCGCACGTCATGCTCGTTGCCCTGTAGACGCTTTGGATCCCACAAAATAGGCTTATCGAACATGAAATAAACACTTTTTATTTTTATATCCAACTTGCGCGTCAATTCTTCAAACATGTTCTTCGATTATATGTTGTTTCTTGCTTGCATAACAATTCGTCAGCTTTGTTTCCTGCGAAGTGGACTGAAATTCCAAGCGCCATGTTTGCTGAAATGCCAGGATGTAGCCTCGTTTTGGAGGTGGAAACCGTCGGTTGCGCGCAACTTGGCTGACTGGGTCTGAATTGTCCAGACACGGGAAACATGGCTACCGGTTTCCCGAAAATGGTTTCAGGCAGCCACTTGCATCAGCCAATATGGTGGCCAGCAGCTGCTGCTGGCAGCCATTGGCTCCTGGTTGCTGGTTGCTGCTTCATTTGGCTCCCCAATTTGCGACGGGCCTTAGAACCACTTTCGCTAGTTTTTCTGGTTTTGATTACCGTAAATCGTGGATTAAACGCCCATGGGCTTATGCAGTTAATATGGCAAAAATAGGGGGGTGGGCTTTAAATCAAGCATTATCAATTTTCTAACCTTTCTGGACATCTATCACAGAAAATTCGAAGCTTTTGAACGATCTCTTAAAGACCCATTTTTACATCCTTTTAATTGCTGTGATGAAGGGAGGAGGCTTAGGTGAGAGATGCCTTGTGCAGGTGCTAGGAGCTGAAGAAAGAGTCCACTATTACTACAAGGAGGGAGAAGGGGCCAGTAAACATAGCAAGCAGTACTATCTTTATTCACATCATATAACTTTTAGGTAATTTTTTGTAGAAAAACGACAATTTGAGGGGTGGGCTTTAACTTCACTATTTCATGATTTTGACTTTACAGCAATTTAGGGGGTGGGCTTCAGCTTCAACTGGGCTTTTAATACACGATTTACGGTAGTATCATTGGAAGGGATATTTAAAGCGGAACAATAAAGGGTGTATAATTTTTCCAACTGTGAAGGGGAATTCAGTATTTCAGTAAATAACAGTGAAAGTATCGAGTTTGGGTGCCATTTTGGAAAAAAATGGCTTCTTTCCACCAATCTTGTTTTGGTATGCTTTTGATATGTTATTTACGACAGTTTTATGCATTACGTGTTAATTACTTAGCAGTTCCCTTCGTTTGCTTTGCTCAATCCCTAGCGATGAATAGTTGGCTTTCCTGCAGTGCTCGCAGCTCCCTTCTATTGTGCATGCGCCAGCATTAGCCAGCATTTATAAGCACTTGGGCCAACGCATTAGTCACATTTCTTCCTAGGGCGCCACGGCGTGTGGTCGTCCTGCTGCGGCTCTCCCGCTGTCTTCGGTCTCTTGGCTCCCGTTGTCTCCGGTCTCCTGTTCATTTTATCTTTTTATCTCTATCTTTTGCTACGCCCCTGCTCCAAGACCTTTTTACACTCGTAAACAACCGTCCACGCATCCACCAGTTGCGTCGGTAACATCTTTCATGGACCACGATTCACGGTTCACCAGCCATCGTCTCGAGGCTTCCTGTTTTCGTGGCCCAAGCCAGTATTCTCCCCGAAACGTCGGTCCTCCTTCCGCTTCTTTGCCACCATCTAGTGTTCGGACCCAGGCCCCCTTTTCGAGCTCAGTGGGCACTATCTTCTCCTGTGACCACCTTCAACAGCAGCAACGACAACGAGGATTCCCGTCCATGGTCCCCTTCGGTCTCTGTCTACGGTTCCATCAGACAGTAGCCCTCTGCACATCCACGACAACAGCGGTACCGCTGCTGTACAATCAAAACGTCGCCAATCGGTCAAGACGCTTCCGTGCAGACGACATACTCTTACATTGTCCGTCTCCCTCATCATGCCTTATCCCCGAACTCCAAAGACGCCAAAGACGTCGGGCCCTGAGCTGGACCGGTACTCCCCACATTTATCCTATAAATCGCTTTCAGTTTACCTTCTTCAACGACATGGTTCCCTATCTACGGGTCCCACTTTGACTGATGTCTATGACTCTTCCTGCTTGTCACCCTATTAAGGATAGGCCTGGTGACCGTGTTATCGCTATTAACCTTTGCAATCATCGCACGTCAGTCTGCACACCTGTATGCTGTCACACTTGCGGCCCGCTTTTTACTGCGGTCTGTTTGCTGTTTGGAGGACCCAGTACCTTGCCGGAATTATACTTCCCACTTCGCCCGTGTACCAGTCCCACGTGTCGCTACAGTAGACTTTTGGGTTCATTTCTGGCAATGAACGAACCCTTTTACCCCAGTTGTTACAACATGTCTATTCATCATTCCGAAAGACGTCTTAATATGGTTCTGGTTCCTCCAGATTATGCTGTCTGCTATGACCATACGGCCTTCACCTAGCAAGTCCGTGTGTTTTCGACTTTTTATCCGTTCTATTGCATGTGCGAGGGCTTCTTTTATTGCGCCTATATACCTGGCATCACCCGGTCGCCTTCTCTAGTTATCCAACATTCATCTTCAAAGTTTTCACGTCGTTCCTACGTTGCTACAAGTCACCCTCAGCTGCATTTGGCAAACATGACGAATGAAGACGATAACAGGAGAGAGCAGACGACCATAGAAAAGCTTAAGAATTCCTCATCACGATGCACTGCTTTTCGTCCTGCGGTCTCCTACGACGACTGCGTTTTCTACTCTCCTAGAACTCACCATCGTAGGCATCGTCTTGGACCCTCCAAGAATTCACCATCTGATCAAGGTGACACGTTTTTGACATTCCTATTTATGTAGTAAACTCATTCCCTCGGACCCAGAATACGACTGACCAGGCGGCTCCTATTCACGGTTCTCCTGTCACTATCATCGTCCCCGCAGTACCAACGGTCCCACGCCTTGGGACCGTCGCTTGTGTCGAACTTCATCTATGCCTGGTCGGTTGGTTCACTGGATGCCATCCAGGGGTTGCTGGCACGCAACGCAGGTGCTCATCAACCTTGGTCCTTCCTCCTTGATTGACGTGGTCTGCTAAGTAAATAACAGGTAATGTATATTTTCATGGCATAAAAACTAGATCTTACCAGGGCACCTGGTTTTTATTGCCTTATGAAAATATGCATTTCCTTCACCCGCCCAGCCTCCCCTCTCATAACCAAGGTTATGAAGAGGAAGAAAGTCGGTTAATGCGTTGGCTCAAGCGCGTACATATGCTGGCTGGCTGATGCTGGCAAAGCAAAGGCACGGAACTGCTTAGCAAATAACAGGTAATGTCTATTTCATTGGGCAATAAAACAATTTTCACCCAGGTGCCCCTGGCTAATTTCACGGTATCGAAATCGGGTCGAAAAATTTCCACATATTCCAAACCAATTCTATTAACATTTCTTCTTAAGAATAAATACGTCCCTACTGACGATTAATTCGAACTTAATACGTTTGGAAATTACTAACCAAGTGTAAATTAGTGAAACTTACAAGCCCAACTAATTTATCCAAGTTAGTGTCATCTCCTGTTTGTTTTGTTTCACTTTTCCGCATTCTCGAAGCCTACACATGCAGAATCGGTAGTGGAGATTAGCAGGCCCATTCACACACACAATAAAAAATTGTTCCATGTATAAGCCTGCAGAAATTCCAAGGTAGAATTATGATCACTTAGTTGCCGACTGGATACTGGCTTTCTTTAAATTTGGTTCCTGAAAGGAAAAATCTTTATTTTGACCATGTATAGTCTTTTTTTTTTTTTTTTTAAATGGGGGTGGGGTAAATCTATTTTTGGGAGGATGGAAAAATGTAAAAATTGATTGGGGAGGGAGGAAATTGAAAGAAAATAAGCCAAACTGGGACAGAAACTCGACTCGGTGGTTTTAAGTTTGCCATAGTATTGGTCTTGAAATCGGTGTATCGGTGGAATCTGCAAATAGTTTCGGAAAATTGTATCAGCCCACCATTTCTAAATGTTTGCATGTATAATCAATTTTCCAAACTTTTGGATTATTCAAATGCCTCTTGTTGAATTCTTACTGTTTAAGGTGAAACTTTGTAATACGTTTTCTAGTCACGTGTTATGCTCTGTGCTTGTTTCCTTGTCATCTTTTGAAGTTCGTTCCTCTTTGAACTTGAGAGGTTTTAATTTAGTAGAAGTGTTGACTTAGGAAATTGCAGCTATTGTGGAACATCTGTTTGCTGTGTTCTTGTTGCGTGTTGGGGGTTGCTCAATAATTTGTGTTTAACTTTGGCAAACTGTAAAAGCTCGGACAATAAGCAAACAACACCAAGAATAATTCCCCGATTTGCTCGGTCAAGTTTTGTGTTTGAATGGAAGTCATTATAATGGTGAACGCTGACAGGGAACAAGGTTCGTGGCCTTTTTGTTTAAGCCGGTAGGCTATTCCTTCACAAAAATTGTTGGGTTTTGTGGAATTTTTATGCTGTGGTTGTATTTTAGAATATTAATTTCTGATCATTATTTGACGTTTTCCAAAGAGCTTTTGTTTGACTCTATTTGCAACTGCGGCCCAAGGGAGTCGTCTTCAGCATCAAAACTGCAGTAATGGTTTATGGCTTTGTAAACTGGCTCTCAAATTCTGACTCTGGTCATGCCTGATTCCAAGCGGCAGCTCTTTTATAGTTTTTCATAATATATTCATTAGGTGGTTAATTGGCCAAAGCTAGTTTGTTGCTTAGTTTGCCTATGGCCTGCTAAAATAAAACACATTACTTTTTAAGTGTGTTCTGAAGTTGTTTTTTGTTAGGGTGACAGTACTTCAGACAAAATGGCCTCCTTTTGTTTTAGATTCAGCTTGTCTTAAACCCTTTTTATTCAAACTTTCAGTCTGGGCCCGTACATATTTTCAATCCACCCCTTCCGTCTTTTTGCGCTGATGATATTTTATTGTTTTTTTTGTTTGTTTCCATGACATACTTGATTGTTTTTTTTTTCAAAGTCATGATTTTTTGGTGTATTCCTGCATGATAATCCTGAAAATGTCATGATTTAAAAAAATTTCGGTTTAAGTAGACCCCATGATGACGTCA
This sequence comes from Lithobius niger, assembly GCA_023313725.1. Classification (NCBI taxonomy): domain Eukaryota; kingdom Metazoa; phylum Arthropoda; class Chilopoda; order Lithobiomorpha; family Lithobiidae; genus Lithobius; species Lithobius niger. Next base: position 635 of record JAHWFP010201990.1, on the reverse strand, counting down.
CAAACATTGACCCCCCCCCTCCCCTTCCTTCGATGGCAATAAAGTGAGAAATAATTTGTGAAAGTCGTTAATTATCTAGATTCGTAAGCCTTTTTACGGGAAAAATAGAAAACAGTTATTGGGAACACTGTTACTTCCTCTTACTTGAATTTTTTTTTCCCTCTTACTTGAAATCATTTCTGTTTGGCCCTTTCTTCCATAAGTGAACATGGAAGAAAGCCCATGTTGTTTCGGCCCTTCAGCCACTCCGCTAAGTAAATCGTTGGCCAAAACCATTCTAAACTAATTAATTACTGAAGTTTTTGGAATGTAGGCCTGCAAACTAAAGAAACCTGCGGTCTTTCGTAAACTATCTGGCTCCTAAAGCTAATTGATTGATATTGATTGTTAAGTAGCCCTCCTTGCATATTTTTAAGTGTATATTGTATTTTGCACACACCACCACGCACAATTTTAAAGTCTAAAGATTCTCTAAAATATTGAAATATATCACTATGGTTAATACAGTGAAAACATCGAATCGTCATGAAAAGAACACCAAAAGTTCGCTTAAACTCACTTCAAGGACACCTACTTCGTCCTGCAAACTTTCGACATCCCTCAGATGTCTTCTTCAGGCCTTGAGGATGTTCGGA
>JAHWFP010201988.1:0-13566 GCA_023313725.1 Lithobius niger | reverse complement strand
AACGTGCATCATACAGTCAGTTTTCTGAAAACATAATGTGGAACAAAGTATACGTTAAGGTAACAGTCGAACCATTCAGCCTTCGCAGAATGGCCATTTTTTATTGTTGCTGTTGTTGCTGGGCCTCTTTACCCCCCCCCCCCCTCCCACACACACACACACACACACGAACCAATGAGCCGATACTCAATTTTTGTAGCTAAGAATGCAGGTTTCAACACGGACCGGGTTGTTTTTAACTCTATTTTAACGTGACTACAAAAAAATTCTTGTTGTTGTTGTTACTTTTGTTGGCGGAAAACTACTCTCACCGAGAGGTCGAACCTATGAAAGGATTTTCAATTTGTATATCTTAAAATGTAGGTATTAACAAGAACTAGGCCTTTTGAACGCATTGACTGATTTATCTATAAATATCACAATTCTAGTTATTAAAATTACCTGAAATATCTCCAAGAAAAAAATAACAGATATTATTATTTAAAGAAAAAAACTCACGCTTATAAAATACAGATGTAAGCCTGATAAAACTTCAAAGCTCTAAAAAAAACAGATACAAGAAAAAGACATGTAAGCCTTCAGCATCGCAGTAATAAGTATAAAGAAAGAAGATTCAGCTTGTTTTGTGGGACACTGGAGATTGTTTTAAGCGTATTACTACGACGCTGATGGCTTACATGTCTTTTTATCGTCTCCGTTCCTTTACAGTATTTTTTTTTTTTTACGGTTTACATCCGTAGTTTACAAGCATAGACGTTTTTTTTTTTAAATACTAATTTGTTTACACGCGCGGAGAGATGGATTTGTAGTTTTCGTTTCCCTTCGCAACTCTCTCTCGTTTTCTTTTTTCTCCTCGCTCGGCTCTTCATCTATCTCTTCATTCCTTTTCACATCAAGGCCATCCATTGCTCATTTTGTGTGTTTTTTTTTTACCGCTCCGCCCTTCTGACCCCGGCACTCAACGAGGCCATTTTGCGCGCTGCCCCCCATAACACAACGTCGACACGCGTTCTTCCCTGCCTCGCTAGTGCCCTCTCGCGGGCGCCCGCTGCAACAGCGCCTTAATCTCCATAAGCCCTCGCCCCGATTCCGTCCTGCAAGCCGAGAATTTCTGAACTCGGTTTTAAATTATGCAGAATTACATACGAGATGCATCTGAGTTTTTTTTCTTTACGTAGGATGTTTGAGACGCTAAAAAAAAAACCTTAACGGGCCCCTTTCTTCAGGAAAGATGCGTCGACTAAACGGTTACTTAATGGCGTCAGGGAACAGGGCAATGGCTTCTTAACGTGAGCAAGCCGTAGCCTTACGAACTCTGCTGTCTGGGTCAGACTTAGAAGCCATTGTGAACTTTTAAAGGGATTTTCCTCCTTGCCCTATAGCACCCACGCGCAGTTCTCAGTCCTGTACTACAACGTTACTTCCGCGCTCTTCTTCACTGACTCAGCGTTGCGCGGGTGATAAGAAAACATCAATAAAACGATGATTACGTGGCAGAATGAAACGATGATACGTCACCGAAGTAGACTCAACATCTAACCGCGCTAACTGTAACTATGAGCAGGATGCCCAAAAAACACTTCTCAATAGTCAACAGAAAATTTTCTAGACGGCTTGTTTTTAAATGGATGTTTAGCAAGGACTTGACTAACAGTAGGTAAATCAGCCCTTGTGGCTGCACGTGCTGTGACGTATCAAGAAATGTTGATGGGAATCTTGCTTGGAAGGTGCGCCCCTTTCAGGTCGTCAGTATTAATACGTGAAACTCGGAAAGGCCCTTCTTTTACTTGGGTCCTTCGAATCGTCCGTATTTCTGTTATTTTTTTGTTCTAGATTCCCAGGACCTCGCCAGCCAAGCAGACGCCAAACTGCAGCGAATAATTCAGCGTAGACAGTCATATAGAGCACGTTACTAAACCAACCGGGACAGGTCAGCGGCCTATCTGTGACGTCATGCTTCAGTCTTTTAGGAACGGACTCAGTGCTTCAGCAGCATCCATGAACATACGTTCACCATCACGCTTACGTTGTCAAGGGCGTTGCTAGGTAGCTATTCTAAAATAACTGAGATGGGATGGAAAAGAAACTAAACACACACAAACCTTTCCGATCAAAGGAGGACGCCACGGAAGTAGATTCATAGCAATGCGCCTGCGCTTATGTAGTGTGTTCATTAATAGTAACGGGTGCACACGTACTGAGCTCTTCACCTGTACACGAATAGTGGATGTGTCGGAGACGACTCTTTATCAAGCGATACTTAGCACTAGGCTAAAAGTCAAAATGTTAAAGATGTTAAAACATAGGAGAAGAAAGGGTTGGGATGGAAAAGAAACTTAACGCGAACGCGTCGGTATATCCTTTCCGATCAAATGAGGACGCGACGGAAGTAGATTCACAGCAATGCGCCTGCGCTGTAGTGTGTTCATTAATAGCAACGGCTGCACACCTACTGAGCGCTTCATCTCTACACGAATAGTAGATGTGAATGGACGATTGTTGGCGCATTTTCACGCAGTTAACTTCGGCGTTAATATAGCACAATGCACAGGTTACATCGTTCAAATTAGCACAGGGCGATACAAACCATTCAATCAATCGGTATACCTTCCTAAACGTCTAAACAGAGCGAACCAAACGCACCACTGTTCGTGACAGTTTGGCTCATTCCCTGCTAATATCCGTGTGGATTCGGCTTGATTGACGCCAACATCGTCAGCGATGAATCTGTTTCGTCAACACTGTTGGCTCGCGTATGCTGAAACCTCCGCCCCAGCAAACCACCTCCCTGAGATGGTTAGCAATTTGGCATTGCTCTCACCTGGTCACATAGCCAATCCTGGTCAAATCCATTAGCCAGGTCTGGTCGCGGTGAAGGTATAACGTATCGAATATTCCGCTGAGCTTGTTGAGCTGTGTTGTAGTTTAGGAAGGAACTGAACGACTGACTCATCATCACTGCGCACGCGCGACGTTAAGTTTGGAGCCAAACTCTCTCTAACAGTGGTGCGTTCTGTTCGCTCTGTTCGGTGCTTTAGGAAGGTACTGAAAGATTACCCTTTATTGGTTTAAAAAATGGTTGTTAGCGTTTACATACGGAGAACGAATCAGTTGCACTGCTGTGATGGTACTGTTTACAGCATCGTTTTGGGGTAGTTTACACAGAGCCTGCATCATTCCGAATACACGTGGCAACACAATTAAAGTTAGACGGCAATTCCATTGAAAAAACACCATTCATTCAGTTACTTACCGCGAATTAGTAGCGACTGACGAACTCAACCAAAACAAGCGACGAACCAATATGGCGATGCTAACTTCCTGTTAACGAGCCGGGTTGCCATGGAAACGTAAGAGAGTGCGTCGATATGAGCAGACAGGCAGTTTCTTTTCCATCCCAACCCTTTCTTCTCCTATGGTGAAAAACATTGGGATGAACCCACAATGACCAACAAAAGCATGCAATTTTAAAAACAAGAGTGAGCCCTAGCCAGGAGGAAAACTGGCAATAGGGAACCCAAACATTACTTCCTGTGAACGCAGGTCATAAGTGCTGGTGGAGATGACTACTGGGGTGTATAAGTCAAAAGTCCCTGGCGGGAAACATTTTCAGTGCTAAGTAAGGCTTGATAAAGAGTCGTATCCAACTCGAAACGTCACATTTTATTGCATGCTTGTGTACCTTATTGGTATTTTACTGCTCATCACTGTTTTGCTGCTTTTTTTTTCATCTCTGGCGTTTTTTCATATTTTTTTTTTACCTTCTTTTTGTTTATGTCTACATAAGCAGTGGCCGATGAGTACACTGGTTCAACTGTGACGTCACTCTTAGGGATCAGGTAATGAATCGCGCAACTTTTGTAGGCTTTGGTGACAGCTCTAAGTTGTTCCGTAAATTTACGAATATTCTCAGATAAACATACAGTTCGGTGGCATCGGTAGTTCAGTAGTAGAATGCTCGCCCGTCACGTGAGTGGCCCGGGCTCGTATCCAGACCGACGATCAGCTTTTTCCGGTGCTGCAAGACTACGACACGAGCGGACCTGACAGGAATTAAAGGATGACGTTTGGCGCCGTGGTTAGATGTTCACACGCGTTCAGAATGGTTCCTACACTAGCCTGCCCTTCAACAACTTGCCAAAAGTTAATTGCCAAAAGTTGCTTGCCAAACGTAACAGCCGTTTAATGCAGGGGAGCCCTAATATTTTCAAATTATAAACGGCTCAAAATGTGAGGGTGGCTTCAAACCAATATGGTGACTTTAAGAACCATATTCATGACGTTACAATAACATGCTTTCGCAGCTTTGCAGCAGGATTGTCATCACATGTGCCGACTTTCACTGACGATTCAGAAATCTTACTCCTTACTGGGCTGTGCGCATGTCGGTAATGAGCGTGTCTGTTAGTTCGCTACAGGCTGGAGATTATGATATGTGTGGCTGATTTTTTTGTATGGCAAAAAAAGGACATGCTCTTTTTTCTGTTGCTAGATCACCCCTCAATAATTTTTTTCGTGTGCCATGAGTGTATGAGTTAAATCTGAAATATACATAATCTAATGGCATGGGGTCCATACACCGTGACATTATACTTAATTTGGAAGAATGTGGTCCTTTCCTGGATCTTAGCTGATAGGAATTCCAGGCAGTGAGCGCACTGATAAAGCAGCACAAGAAGCACAGTATGTGCGCTTGGCCTTCTTTTTCTCGGCAATGTAAAAATCGTGTTGTCATCGTTGTGCACATGATGGGCCATACCTCCGTGCATGTGAAAACGTGCATGTAGTGGTGATATACCTGAATGTTTTCCTTGTTCCCAGCCTCTGCTGTTACTGCACGGTTTTGATATCCTTCCGTTTAATTTCCTTTCAAGCGAATGAGGTAGTCTTTAAAAGAAACAGAGCAGGTCACCAAAATCCAGTCAAACAGAAAACATGACACGCAGGAAATGCGTGACGACGACCTCTTTCAGCTTCTTACAAAATCAGATCTATAGGTTTTAAGCCAGGGAATAGAAGCTTTGGGAAGTAGAGTGGCCAACCTCGTGCCTCTACAATCCTAGAAAAGAAACTCGCAGGGCAAAATCCTCCATATTTTTTTTTTATTATTATTTTGCTTCTTATTTAGACGCCTCTGGACGTTTGACCACTGGCTAGGCAGCGAATGGCCTGACGACAAGACTTGTTGATGTAAAATTCATGCCATCGAACCCTTGCTTGCTCAAGAGAGAAGCAAGTCGGGGAGGCGGGGGGGGGGGGCGAGAGAGGCGTCCGTTTCCCTTGCGACAGAACTGGGGAAAAGCTCCGTGAACATGGAAGGAGACTTTCGGGGAACTGATCGATGCCATTCAAAGAAGGTGAACAGACTGACACAAAGTACCGCACATATTCAAAGGAAAGTTCGTCGACTCTCTTCACAAAGACTTGAATGTACTTCTTCAGAGACACTTTTGAAGGACGTACTCTTATCCAAGAGGATATTAAAAATGTTGGAGGGGAAAAGTTAAAGTTGGGCCCTTCAACCCTTGAAGACTGGTGCACTTCATTATGTGTCAGCTCTATCTCCACACAAACTGTGAACTGCACAGTTTATTTTTTTTCTAAAATGATGTGTTGAAAGACGTGAGATCTTAGCACGTGCTGAACATTTTAGGTGATTGCTTTAAAAGTTATTTAAAAGTGCAGTAACATGGTGCAGCAACATGTTCCCTACATAGTACAACAGCTTTATTCTATTAACTGAGACCTTTTAGTATAAAAAAACAAACGAAACCGGTGTAGTTAAAAAAAATCCCAAAATTTCGGCTATATAAGTTTACGCTGTATGCAAATTGGGATTCTATTATTGTAGCGACCATTTTGGTGTCCAGATATTATTGGCCAACATCACTACCTTAAGCAGCCTTGCAACAGTCTGCTCTTCCTCCAAGATAACCTTGTAATTGTCAAACAACAATTCCTTGTCACTGTAAAGAAATTCCAATGTAAACAATGTAAGAGCCATGCATTGCCTTGGCGACGAATTGTACTGCTCGGGGCCCAATGTAAATATTCCCATTCCAAATCCTCCAATTCAACCTGTGATGCAACCGATGGTTTATCATCCTGCTACATTTCGGTAAATATTAATTAGAATTATTTCCCCCAACTTTCTCTTCTCCCCAGTCCTCCCAGTTTAAGTCACGTCATGCCCCCCTAACTTTCATTAATTTCACACCCATCTCATTAGGATTAGGAAGGAGAGCCTTTGTCAACTAGGGCGAGCATTCTGTACTTTTTAACATCATGTAAACTGAACCATAAAACTTCCATCCGCAAAGCCAATCCGATTTGATCATTTACTTTACACGTCAATTTCAACCTACCATCGCCATACTACCAAACTTAAAGACCCGTCCCGCCATTATAAAATATAAACTATTGCGGCAGAAAAATTATCTTAGTTCAAATGATAGTTCTATGCACACAAAAGATGTAGAGCCGAATATCATTCATGTGCACCAGTTTTTGCCGACGTTATCAAAGTTACAGTATAAAAGTGTAATAAAATTTATTTATCAAAAATGTACCGGTATGGTATTCCTACAAAAATTGACTAAATCAATACTTAAAATATGCTCTTGACCCGTACTTCAACACACTTTAAGGGGAAAAAATTATAACTCTAAAAGAAAAAAATTCCAAAGTTCACCTCATTTTAGGGTGTATAGGTGCCCCCTTAAAACAAAAATAATAAATAAAAATCCATGTTTTTAGTTCGGCATTTAACTTTTCCGACTGGCTGTAGTAATGAACCAAGAAAAATGACATGAACATGGCGGCCGATGTGGACTCGCTCTTGTGCACATTGCTACGAAGGAAAGTTGTATCTGGTCCTGATATAAATACGGGTATTGTTACGGAAGAAGTGTTTGCGCAGGTGATTGCGGAGGCTAACAAGCGAGGGATTTCTGTGCAAGATGTAAGAAGATATGGGGTGGACACACGTCCAAGGACTGTGGTGATGGAGCAAGATGGCGGTGACTGTCAGACAGATGGTGATGGTGAGGAAGCATACAAGCGGATGGCAGAGCAAACGGAGAAAAGAGAAGTCTTGCAAGCTGTGCAAAATTGGTTCTCCACGGCAGTGAGTCGAGGGAGGAGAGCAGAAGACGACGGAGAAGATGGTGAAGTGGGAGAGACAGAGAAGGATGAAGGTGATGGTGCTGTGCGAAACAACACCCGAAATCGTGAACTTCAGGCCCTAAAAAAACTTTATGGGGGTTCGTTAGTAAACGTTGACATGACAAAGTCTCTTGTGTTGATGTGTGGTCGTGGAGGAGTGCCCTACCCGATAGTGGAAGTATTTCTTGCTGTCGAGCATGTTGTTGGTCAGGGCTAGGAGTACAAGATTTGCCCGCTCCGTGCGGGCCATGCGTTTGAAGTTGTTCTTGTGTCTGTGGCAGCCAAGCGCAAGCTATTGAAGGCAACCTTAGTTATTAATGAGCATCCGGTGCAAATTTTCGACCTGCACGAGCAGCAACTGGAAGCGCGGTTACACTGGCTCCCGCATGGGGTGAGTGTTACTGATGTTAGCAAGGCAGTGAGCGAATTTGGAGTCTTGGACTCGCACTGCTTTGAAAAGATGGTGGTTAGAGGACAGACGGTATGTTTAACAGGGGTCCGTTGCGTCAGCTTCAAATTGAAAGAGGGGAAGACCATTGACGATGTCCCTGACGTTTTCACTGTGAGAGGTATACCGTCCTTGATGTCAATTGCTGATCGTGCTCCCCGGTGCCTAAGGTGTCACATGCGCGGGCACTTCCGGCGTGTCTGCGCAAGTATCGCCTGTGACGCCTGCGGGAGCTATCGGGATCCGCGTGATCTATGTGCTCACCTTCGCGCAGCATATGATGTTCAACGCTCAAAGACACAAGTAGTGGCTGGCGCTGGGAGCGCATCACTTGGGAAGCAGCAGGTGTTATCCAGACAGGGGCAGATGGCCATGGTTATGGGTGCTCCGCTGTCTCAGGCTGGTCCGTCTAAGGCTGCAGCGGAGACCGTGACGGAGAGTGTCGACAACGTTGGAGGTCAAGACAAGAAGGAAGAGGAAGAGGGACCTTGGATTACTCCCCCAGCGAAAAGGTCGAAAAGGAGGAAACGTATGCGTGAACGAAATAATCGTGGATTGAGTGACCAGCATCTGGATAGTGCAAGCCAGTCCGGTGAAGTCCAGGACATGTGTGACATGCAAGAAGCACAGCCTCCGGTTGTCCAGGCTGATTTGGAAATAGGAGAGGATGTGAGGAGACGTGGCGGTGCAAAAACAAGTCAGTGAATGCGATGGTGAACAAGAATGTGAGCAGAGTCAAGATTTATGCCAGGATGGTATGCTGTATGGGGAGGTGCAATGTCTCTCTGTACGTCAGGTGGGTGATGACCCTGAAATTCCATCCAGTATAGATGTCAGTCAGGAGTCGGGCCTGGGTGAAGGTGGGGTAGGAGTCGCAAAGAAGTCACACTTCGCATCTAAGGGCTTTTCTATTGCGTCATGGAATTCCAGGGGTTTAGGTAACAAAATTGAGGAAGTGGAAAAGTTAATGCGATTTGTTGAAATTCTGGGGGTTCAGGAAGCGACCAATGTAAACAATCTGGACGCGGCATCCATCCAGTCGGACTTTGTGACGGCTGGGGGAAGGGTGGGTATTTTTATTAAATGGTCAGTCCCCTATGTGAATGTATGGGCAACTGTGCTCCTGTCTGGTGTGGATGCCTCGGCCGTGAAAATTTGGATGCAAGGGCGTTGGGTGACTTTAATTTTTGTTCATGTAACTTCGAGCCCCACTTTTCAAGAATGGGTTGCTTGGTTTCGGCAGTTTCCTGCTCCTTATATAGTGGCAGGAGACTTTAACGCTCATCATTATAATTGGGGCTCGGTCCAAGTAAGTACTAGTGGTCGTAGGTTGGCCTCTGCGGTTGACGGTCTAGGTTTGGAGATCGTTCAGGACGGGACTCCGCCGTTTGCGAGATGGCAGCGCGGAGCCGCTCAAGAGTCGGTGCTTGACATGTTTCTGTGTACTCGGGGTATAGCTGGTCTCTTTGAGTTCGCTGTATCGGACGACCAGAGGGGCAGTGATCACTTCCCGGTGATCCTGCGCCCCTTGGGAGTCAGGGGCTCGGCTGTTGTTAAGGTCCGCGGCCGTCCGGTGACTAATGATGGCATTTTCGAGCAGTGGATCAGTTCCAATGTTCGCAGTAGCGTTCGTAGGAATGGGTTGAGAGGGCATTCTGTATCTAGGACCCACCCGCAATGGTGGACCAGTGTGTGCACAGTGGCTGTCCGTGACAGACGTCGTGCATGTCGTCGGTGGAAACGGTTTCCCTGTGATGAGACGTGGCTGACGTATCAAGGTATTTCACGGGAGTCTGCCTTTCTGATTAGGTTTGAGAAAGCGAATTTTCCGGATAGATTGTGTAGTCGGATTGGCTTTAGGTGCTCACTGAGTCAGGCCTGGCAAGCTCTGAGTCCAGGCTCTGGTAAGACTTGTCAGACCTGGGTGTATGATCCAAATTCGTCCAGTCACTCGGTCCTTAGTGGAGAAGCTATGGCTGATGCCTACAATGAGCGTTTCGCGAGTGTATATGCCTTCCCGCCTGGATCGCGGCCGCCGACTGTGCCGGCCTCTGTGGGTAGTGACCACTCCACTGATCTTCCATGGGACCGGTCGGAATATGAAGCGGGTCTCTCGAGGTGTAGAGAAGGTAGTGCACCGGGTATAGATGGCGTATCTTACGGGGACATGCGCAGGTTGACACAAGAGGCTGTGACTGATGTGCTGAAACTGTTTCAAGATCTTCTGGATGGTGGTCCAGTACCGGCATCGTGGCTTTTTGTTATTCTCGTCCCAGTCCATAAAGCTGGCAGTGTCAGAGCGCAGTTGGTCAATTATCGTCCCATCGCTCTCTTGTCCAGTCTTCGGAAAATCTATGAACGCATGCTCATCAAAAGGCTTGAGTGGCATCTTGAGTACTACAACTGCTTGGCTCCGGTTCAGTTTGGATACAGAGCCGGCAGGAATGCACAGGATGCCATCATGTTCTTCCTCACGGGAGTACGGGAGGCGTGGGCCCATGGACTTGTTGTCGTAGCTGTCTTCCTAGATATCAAGGCAGCCTACGACACGGTGAGTGTTGAGTGGATCAGAGCGCCATGAGTAGGATGGGGGTCAGCCGAGGACTGATTGCTGCCATTGTTGCGCTGCTTGGAGTCAGGCGTTTCGTCACTAGGGCCAATGGGTACTGGTCTCGGGAGGATAGTTCGGTCGGGGGCTCCCTCAGGGTAGCTGCCTGAGCCCGACGTTGTTTGCAATTGCTATTAATGAGGTTTTGATCACAATGGGTGCCGCAGCAAACATGGTATGTTATGCCGATGACAGTGCCATGTGGTTTGTTGGATCGGATGTGGACAGCTGCACATTACAGGCGCAGGCTGCTTTGGATCAGATCTCGGGACTTCTTCAAGAGAGAGGGCTGTAATTGGCTCCAGCGAAAACGGAGCTGGTTGCTTTCACACGGTCTGCGGTAAGGCGTCAGAGCCTGCTCTCAGTTGTCGTCGACGGTGTAGCTGTCGTGCAAAAGTCGTCAGTGAGATATTTGGGGGTTCTCTTGGATGATCGTTTAGAGTGGGGTGAACATGTTAGGAGTTTGAGGGAGAGGGTAAGCGCCCGAACTTCTATTCTGCGGAGATTGGCTGGAGTCAGGAATCTGAAACGCGGCTCGCTTCTTGCTGTCTATAGGTCATTCATAAGGTCGCTTCTGGACTACCACCTGCCGTTCCTGTGAACAGCGAAGAGGCATATCAGGTCCTTACAGACAGCGGTGAACGAGTGTTTGAGAGTCATCACTGGGTGTTTGGTCTCCACCCCTGTACAAGCGTTGTGGGTGGAAGGGAATAAGCCACCGCTGCATATACGCTCTGCGGAGCTTTGGTCTCCACCCCTGTACAAGCGTTGTGGGTGGAAGGGAATAAGCCACCGCTGCATATACGCTCTGCGGAGCTTTTGGTCTCCCTTTGTATGAGGAATGTCAGCAGGGGTTCTGCTGATCCGGTAGGCAGGATACTTCGGGATTACTGCTGTCTTGGTCCGCGAGCTCGTGAGGCCCTCGGGGCTGCGGGACGCGGTGCTACCTTGCTGTGTGAGCTTTCTGCGCTCAACCTACTAGACGTAGCTATCGTGACTCCGCCGAGCCCTTGGGTTTGGTACCCGGAACTGGCGGATGCATTTTCTGGGGAGAGCACAGATTGTGATATCTATTGTGATGCCTCCTTCTATAAATCTGAATGGGCTGGAGGCGTCGGAGTCGCTATTCCGTCGCTGAAGCTATTTGTGACGCGCAAAGTTGGCGCTGTGGGGTCAAGCACCATCAGTGAGCTGGTGGCAATCTCGGTTGCCTTGGATGTGGCCTTGGACCTAGTGTTACCCTCCTTCACGGTGTACACGGATTCGAAATCTGCCTTGCTTTCTATACGCCGGTCGCTGAGTTCCTTGGATCTTCGGGATCCGCTCATTTTTTCAATTTGTTGGAAACTTCGCGCGGCTCGTCAAATGGGTGTTGCTACTCTCGGTTGGGTGAAAGGACATGCTGGAGTTCACGGCAATGTCCTCTCCGATGGTCTAGCCAGGGAGGCCCATGGAGCTGCTGTGTCTCGCACTTCCTGGGTTCGGATGAAAGCACCAATCCTGCAGGACTATTTTCTTCAAGAGTGGAACTCTGAGTGGAGCACAACTGACTGTGGGCGTGCCCTGTTCCGAGTTCAGCCACGGTGCCTCTTACGTTCGGTTCTTGATGATCTTCCTTTATGGGCTGTGAGAGCGTTGTCCAGGTTGCGTACGGGACACTCCTTGCTCCAATCTCACCAGCACAGGTTGGGGTGGGTAGCCTCCCCCTTGTGCCTTACTTGTGGCGTGGAAATGACCGCTGAGCATTACCTTGTTGGGTGTCGTCTGTATGCTACTCAGAGGGCGATTATTACTCAGTGGAGTGTGTCTCGTCCGACACTATCGGACTTACTTTCTTTCAGAGGTGGGCGGGGGTCCCGGTATCGATTGCTAGATGTGGCTAAGTACGTGCGAGCGACAAGGATTCAGCTGTAAGTAGATGTATGGTGTGGGTGATATGTGTACTTCTGCTCCGCACTGGCCTGGGTTGAGTAGGGTTCTCGGGTTGTGAGCATGGTGGTGCTTCGCTGGTTTCAGTGTAGTAATGGTGATGGAGTGTGATTTTGGTGTGTGATGTAGGACTGTGTAAAACGGCGGGACTGTATACGTGGTTGGATGTTGTTGGATTTTGTTGGATTTGTGATGTAAGGAGCTATTTGTAGTTTTTAATTTTGGGATAGAGCGTACGGCCTAGGGCCAAAGCTCTTGACAATAAATTGAATTAAACATGGGACAAAGCTTGGGCGGAACCTCTACGTAAATACGCATTTCTAATTTTCAGTTTTTTCGCAAACAAAAGTGGGTGGACAGTAGACGTACCGTCGACACGATAGGTCAGACCATAGCAATTACAATAAAAAGGAAGCGAAAAACCAACAAATTAACTGAACAAAAAACGGCTTCGCCGTTTAAAAAAAAACATTAGAGCTCGTATCCCCATGCTCACAGCTGTGAAGGAACACGAATAAAAATGGATTAGAGTTCACTTGAACGCAACGAACTATAATTTGACCTCCAATTCCAGGGAACAAAGATTGTGACATGCCAGCCTCCCGCGTATATATACAAATTATATTTCGTTGCGTTCAAGTGAACTCTAATCCATTTTTATTCGTGTTTCTTTCACAGCTGTGAGTATGGAGATACGAGCTCTAATGTTTTTTTTTTCTAAACGGCGAAGCCGTTTTTTGTTCAGTTAATTTTAATAACAGATGGCGTGTCCCAAAGTTCACGAAAATAGTATTTCAAATTATTACAATCTTTGGATTTAAAACCTCCCCAAGTGTCAAACCATAAAAGGCACCTATTGCAGTCAAACGTGAATTGAATTTCAAATTTCAAGCACATTGGTCGGATAAATTATTTTGTCTGAGTGGAATCAGCTAGTAATAAGTAGTAGTAGTAGTAGAGTAGTAATTAAAACGAAATCAACGATGTTGAGGTACCTTTTTCGTATTGAAATCCTTTGTGCACTGCTCTGAACCAGGACTTTCAGTTGTCTACTCGGTAAACCCTGTCGATCTATACAATTCCCAAAGCTTCCTGTCGTATTAATATTAGCACGGCCGGCAGGCCATGCTTATTAGAGTTCGTTTGCGTACGAGAATTTCAAAATCCCTTCTAGCTATTCTGCACGACAATACTGCTACCACGCTGAAAACACGGACCTCAGGATTGTTGTAGGAGTCATTCTTAAAATTATCATTGTTGAATGGACAAACTAGTTGATTTGGATCTGCCGTCATTCACTGTTTACACTGATTCGCAGTCTGCGCTTGGGGCGATGCGGCGTGCAGTCGGGCCTCGGGACTTTTGTGATCCCGTTGTTTATGAAGTGTGTCTCAAACTGAGTGTTGCGTCCCGCCGC
>JAHWFP010201987.1:9071-21701 GCA_023313725.1 Lithobius niger | reverse complement strand
TGGGATCCGTTACGTTGATACGTTAAACAATTCGCTTGCTTGTAAACGGTAGCGATCTGAGACCTGTTACGTTGATACGTTTTTAATAATTTGGACACTTTATGGCTTTTATAAGATCAGGCCTGGTAACAATCTTCTCCACCTCTATCACCTTCAAAATCAAACGTGCGCAAACTTTAAGAAAAACCAGTGAACTTTTAATGTGAAGCTCGTTGACGCAAAGTTGGAGTGACCTTTGAAAACGCTACGCTGGTGGGCGAAAGGCCTGTTTTTCTTAATGTCTGCACAAGTTTAATTTTTAAGGCTTTACGACTTAAATAGTGACAAAGTTAGCCATATCTTTATGTAAATGAGCCCATTTAATTGTTTTATTGTGTCTTTTGTCATTTCAGTAATTTAAAGACGCACTGTCATGGGCGAGATGTGTCTGTAGCTTTCTGTAGCATTTACGTTCGCTACTAAATCTGTAAGGGTGCTTTGGTGCATGCAATTCACGAGTTTGAAGACAAAATTCAATGCTCAAATATTTTATGGGGAAGGGCTGAAATTCGAGAAAGAGAACTGGACAGAAATAATATAGCTAAGGGGCGGCGCACAGTACTGCCCTCTTGATCACTGGCCACTGCGCAGAAATCATAAGTGGGGCTACAAGGCCGAAATCGTATAAGTTTCTTCCGTGAATATAAAAAAAAATAAACTAGCCTATACTAATGTCGGTTTAGTACATGTTTACATGTTTGCTACACGGTTAACGATTCTCTGGACGCCAGATGGCCCTCAAAGACATTGAATCGACATGTTAGACCACCTTTAGCAATGACATTAACTTTCTCACTACTTGCCACAGATATTAGCAAACCCCCCCCATGTGAGTAGTAAGCTTCTGAGCATTACACTCGCACACAAAATGTCTGAATTCCGAAAATATGGATGTTACTCCGAAAACTGGCATACCGGGGGGGAGTTATTTTACAGAAAGCTGGAAATGAATTTTTGCTGACGATATAGCTCTATACGTGAAGTTTAAAGTAACCAATGCAAAAAAAAAAAAAAAAACCCGCCAAATCGTAAGGCTGCCTTAAAAATTACAGTATTCGTTTTGTAGCCATACATTGTTCTATCAAAAGTAAACTTAATCAAAATTAAACCATCCTTTATTTAATTTCCACGAACCTATCGGTTAGTGAAATTAATTAACCTAAGCATTGTCAGTTTTACCATGGGTAGACCTATCTACCCATGGTTTTACAAATTTGCCACTTGGTCTCGAGGCACGCAACCTACCGTCTTTCCTCCAGGTTATAATTTTGCTGACATTTCTTGAGACAGTGCTGAGACGGCCTTTTATTAAGTTCAGAAGGCAGTGACTTAGAACCCTGAGTTCTTTTCCATGTACTCCTGCCAGTACTAGACACACTTGTATTTTACAATCTGTTCCTTTATTTTTTTGCTATATGAGTGCAATGTAATTAAACAGACGATAAACACGCTCAAACTCATTAACAACAAATACTACACCGTATTTGCAAATTGTCGATAGCCTATATTAAACAAGTCCTCCTATCTTCTTCAGGCTACACCACTACACCAGTCCACACATTTTACAGTATACTAGTGTGTTTTCGTCTGCTATCACGTTTGAAACTACGCACGTTGGAACGTCGCCCCCTGTCAATACGGGGGGGGGGGGGGGGCTATGTACGTTCCAACGCGCGTACTTTCAAACGTGATAGCAGACAAAAACACACTGGTATTATGTAAATGTGTGAACTGATGTAGTGGTGTAGCCCGAAGAAGATAGGAGGACGTGACATAGACTATCGAAATACTATTTCGACTAGAAAGACTATTGCAAATAATGAGTTTGTTGTTAATGAGTTTGAGCGTATTTTTCGTTTGTTGAATTGTACTGAACACTCATAGTAAGAGGGATCGTTTTTCTTCGAGTACAATGTAACTGGCCGTACTACTGAAATTTCAAATTTAG
The DNA here is from genome assembly GCA_023313725.1 of Lithobius niger. NCBI lineage: Eukaryota > Metazoa > Arthropoda > Chilopoda > Lithobiomorpha > Lithobiidae > Lithobius > Lithobius niger. The sequence goes on along the minus strand of JAHWFP010201987.1, from coordinate 19,714 downwards.
ACGACTTCCGAAGAGAAGACAATCAGCTTGTACATTACACATTTAATCATTTATGAAATCCTGCTATTAAAAAATGCGGACCCATGGAAATAAAACTTGAATGCAGATTGTTTACTCACAGAGAAGACTATTAAAAACCTTTTATGTGCATTCTTGTTTTAATAGCTTTTCATAAAATAGTCATTACTCCATCGGAAGCCAAGCCTGTAACGGGCTGACAGTTTACGCCTCCAAAATACAGGAAGTCTCTTAGTCTTCTTAAAACAAAGAACTATACACAAAAAATGTTTTATCCGCCCATAAAACTCTCGTCTGCAACATTATTGACTCAAATGTTGCGATGTATGGTAATAGTAGAACAGCCACTTCACGTCGTATGAATGTTAAAGTTTATTGTCTTGCAGGTTGGCTGACGTCTCTAAGTTTAACCTTGTTTAACTAGCATGTTGGTCATGGTGGAGGAATGGTGGCAGAGCTCATCCTATGGCTGTCTGAAAAGCCGCTGACCCAATCGGTATATGAAAAGAAACCCTGGCAAAGTCCCAACCAGACCTGCCGGGTAGGAGAATACGTGAGACCACCAGCTCATTCATCGCTATTTCTGGACATTCCTCTTGGCCCAGTCCATATGTGGAGGTTTCTCATTTCGAATCCCTGTCCCCTATACTTCTTTTCTGCTAATGGAGTCCATTGATCTAGCTACATAACTAGCAGCTAAGATGTCCGTCTGGACGAAATACGCATGCGTAACCGGTTGACAACTTGAGAAACATGACCGGCTGGGTTTTGTTATTTCACCCTCACACTTCACAATTTTTGTGACAAGAATCTTACAATTTTGATTCGGCCATCTATAAGCATAAATCCTCTCCGTTATTGCACCATTTGATTTCAGAAGCTTCGATCGCAAGTCAATTATTGGCAAACGATCATAGTTTTGAATGGGGCAGAGATCGGTAGTGCCCTCTCTGAACCGGTTTTGCTATTACGCCCAAACCGAACAAGGCCGGCTGAGATAGTAGCTGTCCTTAGTACGAGCATCATTGGCTTCAGATGAAGTAGGACGGGCTCAACGACATAAATAAATAAACTAGACACATCGTTCGCTTGGCTCGCTCCATTGGCGTCGATCCACGCTTCGTATAGTTTAGCCGATTTCTTTTTGATCAGTTTACCTAATCAAACTTTGAGAGTTTTCAGATCAGTATTTCGCACATTTAAGAATTTTATAAAACCAAGTTACAGCGATGAAAATAGACTTATCCGAAGAGTCATTTAATTAGCTTTCATTTGGCACTACTCTCATCTTTGTAAGGTGCCTTAGTTCAAGAGGAGTAGCGGTGCGCGCCATAAATAAATAAATATCTCTAAGCCCTAACAAAGATGGGAAAAAAATATTTCTCAGGCAATGCCACATCACGTAAAAACTAGTGCAGCATCAATTAATTTTTTATAGTGGATCTGACAAACATTTTGCCCAAATGAATTTTCGTCATTTTCGACTGATTTTATTGTTTCAGTGCATCATGTTAACGTCTCGACGAGACCTTTTCGTTAGTCCAAAAAGAACTCCAAGCATTCAACACATTAAAGTTACTGTAAAAACCAGTTAAACATTTGGTCACACCATATGACGTGTAAAGAAGCCAAAAAATATCTCATCCCTTGACGATTTTGTACTAGGGCTCTGTAACATTTTTTTTATCCTGCCGGGCGTAAATCACAAATTACCCCAAAACATGATTTGAAATAAAATTATGCACACATCGTTGTAAATAATATAAAGGAAAAATGGAAAGAAGCCACCAGCGAAAATCATTTACTAGAAATTACGTAGTACATACAGTGAGCAACATTTGTGCATTTACGTTTACGAATGTGGGCCATGCCACTCGGATGAAACATGGATAAAGATGGACTGCTGTATTATATTATTAAAATTGTCCTTCCAGAGATAACCTTAGAAGCAGGCGAAAAGGACGTTAAATCGACTGTTTTCTTTTTTTTTTCTAGTTTATTTCTAGTGTGTGATTTTTGTTATTTTTCGTTTCCTCTTTCCATTAAAGGTATATGCATTCATCCGTGTTGGATTTCTGTATGACTCAGTTTTTCGACATTAGTTTAAACTATGTAAATGTTGCCAACACATTCATTTCTTGTTTTTTTTTTCTTTCGCGCGAGATGGTTTTGTGACATTAGCTGAAACCCGTGTAAATGTTGCAAATGCCAGTCTTAACGGGTCGCACGACATATCGGAAGGATTTGTGTCCCTTTAAACATGAATTTAATGAATTTTTAAACATGATTTTCATGAAACGTGATTTTATTTTCTGAGTCCCTCGATCTTACGTATCAATCCCTGATAATTCTTGGGATGGTGAATCTGTCCGACCATAATCTTATGAATCTTCGTGACCATGAATTTACGTGCAACTTATGTGTTTTAGCGAATCGACAATCGAAAATCCGATACGTCATTTTCAGGTTGACGAAATATGTGTGTGTGTGGGGGGGGGGGGGTGACGGGTGTTTCATTTCACCTTTGATCTAATAGTCTGTGGGAATGGCTTAGCGGTTGTTCGGTCAGTACACGGGTTATGATTGGATTGGTACACCATGTAGAAAACTTGGTGGCAGCCATTTTAACTTTGATATCACTATTTTGATTGGCTGAAACTAGGAGGCTTCATTCGCCTTTGTTGGATTTGTTTCTGAGAGTTGTGTATGACACGACATCATAACCGAATTTTGTTGGGGTATATAGTTCTGGGGAAAACTACAGGGTTTCAAAGTTTGACGTTTAACATGCACCATTTATACTCAGGCTTACGTATCGTTTGGTAAATTGCCACAATACAGACGTAAAGCTAATATAGAGCGGAGCTAAATGAATAAATATGCACAAGTCGCTTAAATTATATAAAGGAAAGAGGAAAGCGAGCCAAACAGCGAAAATCATAACAATAGAAATAATGCAGTAAGCCACCTTTATGCACTTACGTTACGGATCACGCCATCCGACGAATCGGAAGTGCATAAAGGTGTATGCACTAGGTTATTCCTAGTATATGATTTTCGCTATTTGGCTTGCTTTTTCCTCTTTTCTTTGTAAAGTGGGGCTGTTGACTCATGTTGCGTGTCCCACGTAAAGGTTTCGTTTTGCTTGACAAAGCAAGCCGAATGTGTTACGAAATATTACCTGTATATATATCCTCATTTTACTTTTGTCTTAATTGTGTTAATTTTGTTTATTTGCTGTAAGCGCCAACGGAAGATTTAAAAATTCAGTGTGAGGCGTGGTAGAGGGGCCAAACCGGTCAAATTAACGGTTTCTTTTATTTTGATTCAACAGTTTCGAGAATAAGTTGACCCTTGTCAATCATCTTGTCTGATATTCTGTCAAACGCTAATGAGTCATTGTTTGATGATGTAGGTTGATGACGTTATTCCAGACGTCATAAAATTAGAAACAATCGTGCATTTTCCACGCTTCGTCAAGCGTGAAACTGGAAATGAATCAGTTCAAAATGTTACTAAACTGAATCATGAATTACGTAAGTTTTAAGAATTTACATTGTAACGGTACCCGTAACTAGCATTATGCGTCATGTTCATGTACATGTAGAAGGTATTACCTTATATGGTAATATGATAACAGGTAGGTGGCAAACTCAGCCTAGCTGTCTTATCAGTACAACTGGAAAGAGGATTATGTCGAAGTTCCCTACCAGATGAGCCGGTAGAGTGCGAGACTAGCATTCTCCTTCAGCAGCTATGGAATCTATTCTGGCCTCTTAAACCTTCGAAAGCCCGGGTTTTATTCTTCCCTTCCTGCCTCTAAAACGTGTAGGAAGGTTCAATTGAACCAGTTCACTATTTAAACCTAATAAGTTTGCTTAAGTCGATTTAAGACTTGTAATAATAATAATAATAATGTTTGTTTATTACTCATTCGTTTATTTATCGTATTAAGACAATACCACAAGACCTACACTGAAAGTAGTTGTGTATGTGGCACAAGCAATTCACAAATACATGGTGTAGCAAACAATAATAATAGAGAAAAATATCTTAAAAACAAAATTACATCGCTTGTCCCATGTTTAACCCAAAACATGTCATCGCCTTTCTGTGTTGTCTGCTAATCGTAGCTTGAGGCCAAGATTTGAAGTCCCCCCGTCCCCAACTTCCCGACCACTCCCACTTAGCGATCTGAGAAAGACATATCTTTCAACTCACAATCACGCTCTAAGATACGAAATATTTTGGTTTCTGCGATGCAGGCAGGACCATCTTCGTTTTCGGGTTTTACGATGTTGGTCTTTTAAAGTCAGCTCGCCGAAAGTAGCTTGATATTTAGCACTCCTTAAAAACCAAAACCTAAAAAAATTGAACTCCAGATCAAGTCAACCATGATCCTAAATCAATCCAACATATTTCCCTCAAATTACCATTCTTTATTAAATGATTCTATTATATTGTTTTTCAGTCTCTCGTACGAATGTAGCAAGATTTTGGTTTTGGTGTACGCTAACTAGTTTGATCCCCGGCTTGGTTTACCAGGACATATCGATCGACGTAAAGGCGGCTGCCACTTCTGAGCCATTAACCACCAGAATAAATTTTGTACAGCGTGGCTGCCTTGAAGATGACACACTTGAACAATCGCTCAGCTAATGTTCATTCATCCAGACCAGAAAATTTCAAATTTCAAAATCTTGGGAAATTAAAGGGCAAAATCAGAAATGTTAACACATCCGTGCAGTACAGAATATGGGCCGTTAAAATAGCCTCTTTGTGGTCAGAGTTTTTTATTCTGTCATGATTTGAAAAGAATTAGGTTTGTCCACAGAATGGTGCACGTAGATGAGAGGCAGGCGGCAAGTGCACCGTCCTGTGGCCCCCCCCCCCCCCCCAAGATTCCAAGTTAAAAAGTAAAATTTCCAAAAGTGGACAAATGAGGCATTATTGCACTTGAAAAAATTCTGAAAACTCAATTTTGAAGAAAAACATGCCATATTTTGCTTTTCTGCGTTGAAAAATGCTGGTCGCAGCGAGGAGAAAGGGCCCAGAGCCCTAAAAAGGGCAAAAAGATCGGATGTCTGTGCGCGCTACTGCAGGCAATGATGCTGAAGGAAATTGATATGGTTTTCCACCAGCATTCAGAGTTAAAACTTATCCTGATCTCTCATCAAGTTTATTTCCTTCCCTCCCCATTCCTCATCCGGAAATAATAATCATATCAAAAACAAAAACTAGTAAAAGGGGCCGCCAAGTTCCAAATGGTTCGGCCCTTCAAAGGAGTGATATCAACACACCAAAACATTCGCCAACTTAATCGTGCCGAATAATACTTTGGACGTTAAATGAAAACTAGAACATTGCTACCGAAAGTAGCAATGTTCTAGGTTTCATTTAACCTTCGAACTATTAATTAACTTAGCGAATGTTTTGGTGTGTTGATATCACTCCTTTAAAGGGCCGAACCATTTGGAACTTGGCGGCCCCTTTTACCAGTTTTGGTTTTTGATATGATATCAGGCTTTTTTTTTGAAATTGTGTATTAGACTCAACTCCACTACCGTGCAGATATGTAATAAAGTGCCACGTCAACACTTTGCTACTTTTGCCTAGAGGACGAACCATTCTCAACTTAGTCACCTCTTTATAGGCTTTTGGTTTGGCTTTAATTTTGTTGTAATTTGTTATATTTAGTTAGTTTTGGCCTGTTGATATCACTCCTTTGAAGGGGCACCACTCTCAACTTGGTGGCCTCTCTACCAGTTTTTGGCTTTGCTTATTTTGCTTTGTTTTTAGAGTTTGTTTATTTTTCGTAAATTGGATGTGAATTTCTTTGTCAACGTTGATTAGATTTATCGTGGTACACTATGGTTCGGCCCTTCAAAGGAGTGATATCAACACACCAAAATATTCGCCAACTTAATCGTGCAGAATAACACTTTGGCGAACTCCAATGAGAGACGATGCCGACAATACCAACAATGGTTATAACAAATTCAGGATTCGCACAAGATCACACACACAAAATTCAAGTCGTTTCAAGGACTTTTTCCGATACTAATATAATTTGTCAGGGGCTTTTTCTATGACAAATAATTTTTTTTTCAACGACGCTTATTATAAAAAAAAAAATTGCTCAAATAGGCTGCTGAGCTTAAATACTCTAGGGCTTAGTTTTACGGATGAAGATTCAACATCATCTCACCAAACAAATGTTCACATTTTTATCGTTAATCGCAAAAAAAAAAGCCGAGAGGAAAAACCAGTGGGAAAAAAACTATAGCTTTTTCCATGTTACTGTAACTCGCCAATTGATTTCACGAGGCAGGCAGGGTACAGAGTTCGCGAGGAAAAATCATAAATGCGTGGAACAAACAAATTTTACAGAGAAATTCAACAACATTTTACGTTTAGCATGCAACGTATTGAAAGAAGTTGCAAGTTTATCTTGCTCAAAGCTAGGGCATTAGTTTAAAATTACGACAATAATTGTTATTCAAGCGCTTTCAAAGTTCTGCAGCTAACAATTTCACGGAATTCAAAGCTTCGAACCTTTTCTTAATATTGCACGAAACCTGAACAATGAATTTGGCTGTCTCGAGCCCCATAACTAATTTTGTTGATCTGCTAACGTAAGTCTCAACAAAATTTCAAGGAATAGATTTGAAAAGTTTGAAAGGAATCAGACAAAGCTTTCCGAAGTTATCGTTGATACAAACGCAAAAACAGACAACGAAAGCAAAGAACGATAAGCTCCACTGCTTGCTTCACACGCTCACCAACAGAATAACGCGTTTGAACCACTAAGCTTGTTACTAATTTTTTCTAGAAACGTCTTTAAAGATACTTCCAAGAATACTTTTATCCTTTAAGTCCCTTAAGTCTCTCTGTTGATTCTGCCTCTATTTCTGCTATACATGGCATATCAGCAGTTCACCCAAAGGTCATGCAGCTTTCTTTCTGATTCGGAGGTCATTTACATCTGACGACATGTCTCGCAATTGCTGTTAAAACTTCCATGGAAAATCACAGGTCTAGTTTGTTCCAGCCCTAAATCAGCAAAACCATGGGGAGGGGGTGTGGAGGGGTTGGTTGGAAAGGCGACGAAACGTTTCATTTTTAGGGGAATTTCGGGGAATTTTAAGTCTACCTAGAAATCAGTTTAACATCTGGATTAAACCCGAATGGATCTATCGTTCATATTTCTTGGAATAAGCCAAGAAGCCCAAGCACAGCCTACACTTTTACATAACAAAATTTTTATTTTATTTTACACGGTACTCATGAAAAGAAACTTATATCGTTGTAGCAGTCTGGTGCTGGTGCAGCGATGGTAGTAAAAATGTTACTGTATCATCATGGACTTGTATACCATCACACTTCGTAGTGTCATCCATGTAGTCATCATCTAGCCAGGGCTCGAATCCAGATCTTGTTATCAACGAAGCTGCTGATTTTGCGTTATGCGGCGAGGGTAGGTTGGGCAAAATTGTCACACCGAATATAAAAAGAAAGGAACAGCTAAGACAGACATTTTATTGGCCGAGCGAGAGTAGCGAGTTTTTCTGCGTGTGTTTCTTCTCGGCCCAATATCCAGTGTGACGTAGGGCAAACAAATACCTAGTTCACAAACAGTAAGAACGGCCGTATCCCAACGTAATTCAACATCTCATCAAAAGACCAAACTAATAGGCAGTCGTCAGATTGCGCCAGCTTTTAAGGTGTTAGAGACGCTCTTCGCCACTCACATGCGAAAAGCGCGGGCAGAGCCACTCAAATTGACAATTTGGCTTTATTGTTACCGTCGTAAAAGACCATGTTCCGTTTCGTCTTCTCTCCTCACTGAATCCGATGCCATTTGAGCACAACCGTTTGGATTGGATGTAAGTAACACTTCTCCCTCTTTTGGAGAAGCGTTTTATTGCCGCCATCTTGTTTGTCTCATTCCTCTCGTACTATCAGTTACAGTTAGGGCTCGTTTCGCATTCTCGCAGCTAGAACTCAATCGCGATGGCAAAGGTGACATTACCATGGTAACAATGCTAAATGGATTAGCTAAATCCGACATCGTTTGAGTAAATACTTTCAGTCTTATAATCCGTGCCAATAATATAAAAAATTCCTCATGACGAAACAATTTTTCCAAACGCGTCTGAACTCACGTTATTGGCTGTTTTCGTTGCGAGGCGGCAGACATAAAACCACCGCCATGTTGGAATTTGAGGTGATTTCTAGCTTCTAGCTGCGAGAATGCAAAAGCGAGTGGTTGCATAAACGTGCCCTCACACCGTTATGGGTTGAAAGTCTGCAGAATCTGGCAACATCGTGCTTGCATTAAGCGGAGGATTGCACAACGCCATTTTTTTAACGAAGCAAATAAGCCATTTGCATCCTTATTTATTGAGTGAAAATTTGGTACGTTCTCGTGCACCGGGGAACAAGCTCTAAAGGTTATTATATCATTGCCAGTAGATGGCGCCACGATAGATACGTACGCTTTTCTGTTTGGTGATTTTGCATCTTTAAATTTGGTTTATCGCGACTGGAATTTTTTTTGAAAACCTTATTGTAATATGATGATACTCAACTCTGTCCGTGTGGTGTAGGCTACATCTGACGATTAAGGCGCGATGCACACTTTTTTTTTTTCAACGTGTGTTGACGCTGCGTTACCTCATTTGCGCTGTGGTTTACGTGACTCCTGTTGGGTAGTGCACACCCACCTCCCTCGAATTTGCGTTACCGCACGTCCAACGTGCGTTCGTTTTCCAACACACCTGACCTCCCCTCAGCAACGCAACGTTAACGCAACTATAATACGGTCTCTCAGTACCTTGTGTGACTTGAGCGGTGCACACATCCGTCACTTATCGCAAAAGCGTTACCGAAAATGGCACCCAATTTCGAAAAAATAGACATGGAATTGTTTATTAGGGGAGTAATGAACCATCCTGATATATGAAATGTTGCTGCAGTAATGATTGAAGACGCATTGGGACGTAATTGAAGAACTTATCCGAATTTTTCAGTTAATCTGCAAAGGATGTATAATATATTCCCCTGGTACGTCTTAAATCAGTATATGAATGTACCAAAATATATCGTCGCACGGTTTGATAATATATTTTTTTTTACACGAGGTTAGCGAAAAAAGCAATATCGTCTCGTTGGTCTCAAAATATAATTTTTTGTACACGAGGTTAACAAAATGGGTTTGCGGCCGAATGCGTACTGGCGTTACTTCACGGTCATGTGTGCATTGATTGCTAACGTCAACTCACGTTGAAAAAACGCATGTGTGCATCGGGCCTAAACTGGTTGCTTACGTTGATTCGTGAAAACGAGCTTGGTAACGGACGCATATAGTTTGGTAAGCTATATCATAAACTGAGTGATTGTAATAATCATTACATCAAATCGAATAGCGCAACTATTCAGCCTAGATATGCAAACATAAAAGACAGATTTTTTTTTTATCAATAAACATGATGTTCCTATTTCGAAATTAGACACTCTTTTTTTTTATTTTTTGCTTTTGATGCCGAAGTCGTCGTAGAGTAGAAGACGCAGGATCATTTTTAGCTCCACCATAAGGCTGGGAAGATATAATCTACTGTCTCGCAATCAACCTAATGGGAAAGGGTGTTATCCAAGAAAACGTACCAGGAACGTGCACAGACCCCCGACAACTGACTTTTTTCTGGGGACTTTTTACCTCTATTAACCCCACGTTGCCCCTCTTTTGGTGATTTTACTTTCTCTGGCCCTCTTGGCACCACTTTCTTAACCGTTATTGTCCCATTTTGGTCATTTCTTGGGCCCTTTTACACCACCGCCCAGCACATGTCGACCATTTATTTTCAGAAAAAGGGCACTTTACCACATGAGGGCAGGGGCTAGCCCCCCCCCCCGTACATTTTTTGGTCACTGTTGAAAACAAGCCACTTAAACAAAAAATGGTACTATGAACCACCAATTTTCCAACAAATGTCTGCCTTCGAGGGGAGTGACATCGTTAAGCCAAGTTCTTGGTCCCAACTGCGATCAGTCAGTCTCTTCTAACAACGGCTCTCCTCACGAGGGTTAGTCACGTTTGTCTTACTGCAGTGGGGAGGAGAAAAATTGTGGTTTCATTTCTTGTTAGAGTGATATCACCACTTTGCAAGGCGGAGGGATACCTTTTGAAAATTCGTGATTCGAACTAGCATTTTTGGGTTTGGGTGGCCCCTTCACGCTCATTGGTTTAGTTGCACCACAATAACACCTCCCCCCCCATCCCCGCAGCCCAATCATTACTGATGTTAAACTGTGAGTATAGTCCTTTCCCTACGAGCAGTCCAGTTACCGGTACCTATGAACAGTGGTTGTTCGTTTTTGTATGTACCATGGTGCACGATTTGGTATCACTAGCCTGGACCCGTGCATGCTGCACGGTGGATTGAAGTTCTCAGTCTTAGGTGCTCCCAGTGTTTGGTCTTCTTTGGAAACTAAATCACGTTTGCAAAATTTAAATGTTTGAATAATCCTTTACTTTTGCTCGTTCACAGTGCAACCTGGTGTTACCCTGACCGTGACCTGACCCTGGCACTGATGTGGTACTGACATACGATTCCTCGGCACTA
>JAHWFP010201985.1:40370-91406 GCA_023313725.1 Lithobius niger | reverse complement strand
AAAAAAAACAAACCAGGCGACAGGACGTGAAAGACACCGTCTGCTCCCGGGTAACGGAAATGAATGAAGGATGGTGAAATGAATCACAGAATACATGGATTGAGTGAGCGAAGCAATCTTAGCGCAATTACCCCTCTTCAAGAAACTGTATTATTTAAATTACACATTTCACTGTTATGGGGCAGTTGTACTCCTACAGCTAATTTAAAAGAAAGAAAGAAACAAAAGCTCATACCTTCTACCTAAAGAATGTATCTTTGCCCACACCTGTTTGTACGTTCTTGGCAGTTATCACATTCAAATGTACCACAAAGGACTGCTAAAGCGAGCTAAATTTTGCCTTTAAGATATTAAAGAAGCTACATCTGAGCTTCTAAAATTACAATTGCTCTACGGGTTTAGTATTTACTAAAATAATAAGGCTGCACCGATACTGATACTAGATCGGACCGAGTACCGATGTTTGTGGTATCACATCGGTATCAGCAACTTTCACTGAATATCGATAACTCTGGAACCGTTCGAGATTATGACGTGCGGCTTGTGGCGTTTTGCTCATGAAATCACTGCGTATCTTTTAACAGTTGATTACAATTGAAAATTTTTTATTCTGATTATTATTGGGCGTTTGAAAAAAAAACTACACTGTTGATAAAAATTAAGACAGGATCGGTATAGTCTACGCGCAGTATGGAATGATTAGACGCAACAAACAGTTATAGCAAACAATGTTTAATTCTGAAGACAGAAAAATACACAAAAATAAAATTGACGAAATGGGGGTACGTCGCGCGTAACGAACCCCCCTGTTGACTTCTACCCCTGGCGAGCCCAAAGAAGCCCGACCCGGCCTGCACGACCCTGTATGACGCAAGTTAAGTGAGGACTGTCGTTGTCCAGCACTGTCCCCTGCATCAGGCCGGAACAGGTGAGTGAGCCTTTTGGGGGCCAGAGGGAGTCCAGTCCCTGCGATGCAGGGAAAGGACGCACAAACGGAAACTGCAATTACAAGGAGAGAGAGTGGTGGCAGCAGGGGTTGGAGGCGGGTTAAAGAGCAACCAGCATGAGCGCGCACTCAGCAAGAACTGAGCTGTCTTTGTTTACAATCTTAAGATAAGAGAGCTAAAAATAGAAAGGTTAATGCGTGTGCAGGAGTTGGTCATCCCATACGGCGCCTAGACCACGTCAATGCTATTGCTTTACTCTCCAAGTATTAGATCGGTAAAGTTGGTATCGGTGCAGCCATAGTAAATAATTAATTAACCCTATAGGTAATGTGCATTCACAGCTTTCTTTTTTTCAAATTCCATATGTGCTGACATGATTTGATCTGAGGGTCTCTTAGCTTGGAGGCTGGGATGCTATCCACTCCACGCTGGGGAGTTTTCCTGTTCTCGCTTTTCTTTGCTGGACTTGGCATGTTAGGCTTTCATACCTGTTTGTGAAGGAGTTAATACTATAATAATTACAACAATGATATTTACATGCTAATAGTTTTAATGGCTTCTTTGGATAATTGTCTGTAACATGCCCTCATTGTTATATGATTTGATTTGCTTGAATGGACACTTTAATTATGATTTGCAGGAAGAAATTGACATCGAACTCTCAAGTGTTCCTGCTGACGACGTGGTAAAAGATGCATCTACCCCAGTTCGAAGTGATGCTTCAGATCCCAAACAACTTCTTCAGCAGCTTATTACACGTCAGGTTAAGTTTTTGGAAACTATTCGTGACGTAAAAACACCTATATTCTTAAATGCCACAGCTCAACTCTGCCATATGGACACTCAGTTGGCACATCGTGTCTGGATTGACCTGTTTCCCCGATTGTGGAAAATTCTTAGTGACAAGCAACAACAAGTAAGCAGCACAGAATGGAATAGTCTTGTTTTAGGTTGCTTCACAACCGTGTATTAATTTAAATCTTTCTACTTGCCTTTTTTCGATTCTGTTGAGCCTCAAATATTTGTGGTACTGCCCTTAATTTACACATGTTTTAACATGCATTTCACATTATTATTAACGGCAACGTTTTTCCAGGTTCTTTCAGGGGAAATGATTCCATTTTTGTGTAGTGGAAGTCACGTCATACAGAAAGATTGCCACCCCAGTGCAATCAAAACATTTGCAGAAGGCTTATCTTTCTGTATGCCACCGATTTCAATAAAGCCTTGTGTTTTGAAGGTGAGTTTAAAATTGCTTCGTTTAAGCATGTTACTTGGATGTAACTTAACTAAACTATGGATTTATAAATGGTAATTTTTTTTCACTGTGTTTTAGTATTTAGGGAAAAGTCATAACTTATGGCATCGGGTGACTATGATTCTCGAAAATATGGCTTTTGATAATGGGAGCAGTGGACATTTAAAGGCTCGAACCCAAGCTGATTGCTATGAATTTGAGCCAGTCATGTCCCCACAACAAGTAAGATACTAATAAGCAGCTGCATTAGTAAACAAAACTGAGTAGTTGAGTTCAAGTTACAAATTTTAAATATTCCCTCAGCCCGAACTTTACATGCTCAGGCTCACTAATTTCACTAAATTGTTTCTTCGTGTTCATCCACACCTTTTTATTGCCAATTCAGTTGTGGTTTGTTTCTAGGAAACACTGGATGCTTTGTCTGATATGTACAGTATGCTTCGTGAAGAGGATTTGTGGGCTGGTTTATGGCAGAAGCGTGCCAAATATGCCGAGACCAATATAGCCATTGCATATGAACAGCAAGGCTATTTTGAGCAGGCGCAAGGGGCATACGAAGTTGCTATGTCCAAGGCACGGCAGGACAACAATACTTCTCCTGCAGTACCAGCACTACAAGGGGAATATCGTTTGTGGGAAGAACACTGGATCAGGTAAGTAATACTATAAATCATTTCCCATTCATGCTTTTGACCAGCCTTAGCAATTCTCCTCCTTGACAAGATTTGATCCAAATTTCTTAAGGGGCAGCTACGCGTGCAGTGAAGCCCATAAACCTCAAGAAAGTAAGCAAATATTTATAGGCCTAATTCAACTTTATTAGCTAGTTTTCTGATTGTAAAATGGCGGCTGGTGTTGACGTAGGTATACAGGCCTCCCGGCTGTTCGTGAACGATGTTATTTCCTTTATTCATCATAAAGCGGATACTTTACCTAAGCAACCGTAAGTTGACTTGGCAGCTAGTTTTTATAAACCTAGTGAGATCATGTTGGCAAAAAAACTCTTATTTACCGAATTAGAGGCGGCGGCCGCAAAGGTCTGGCATAAGATTCACTGGTCGTAACACTACGACAGCAAGAACTAAGCAACAACCAGAAGTGTCGGACGTGTACGATTTATTGCAGGCCGCCGGCGATGAAGAAGGCTTGAATGAATTTCCCACGATTGTGCCAGACAATTTCAACAATCGGCCAGCAGTTGATCCAAGCTGGCACGATGTTGGGTTACCGGCCGCTCAGGTCAATAAACTGAAGGTGGCGGCGGCCGTGATGGAAAACTTCAGTAATTCCCGGCCATGTGATAGCGGTAATAACTACCGATCCCTACATCGTATCTGAGCTTCGTTGCTAGTCATCGTTAGCTCGTGAAGATCTGCAGTTGTGTCGATAAGAATTAAAGGACATGAAATTATGCATTGAAATGCTCACCGCCCGAGGCATTTCTCAGAAGTCAAACAACGTAACTGGTAGTCCTAATGGCCAGCATCGCGTACTAATCAGAAATCTACAGCGGAAGTCGCGAACCGGAAGTCACCGGCAATTGATGACACGCCGCATCGGCAGCAAGCAGACCACGATTTGAGCATTGTAAATACGACCAGCCTGCGTGATACTGACAGTAGTAATGTAGCTTTGGAGCATATGAACGAAACTTGTACACACAATTCTTATATTAGAGAAGTAGGCAATAAAGAGCACTCACCAGTCACGGAAATGCAGAAAAGTATTTTTAATGCAGATGACCAGTTAAACGCCAATCGCCGTACTTCCTCCACGTCTGTTCCGAGCATCCACACTCGTTCTTCTTATGGAAACCAGGCATTTAGCCCTAACCTGGGCCCGCAGCATCCACATACACAGGATTCTGAATCCCACCCCATTCAGGTGATTGCCAACCGGCTAGAAAAATATTAGGCCGATAGTGACTGGAGCATACAGCAGAGGCATGAACGAATACTGCCTCGCTTCGACAATAGAGAGTCTAGGAATGACGATCAATTTCCACGACCTAGTGAAAATGAGCATGAGGATAACGAAGGTTTGTCAACAACATTGGCACAAAATGAAATAGGCCACCGTGCCACAGTAGGGCAGTGTGGGGATCTTCACAACCGTTCACAACGCTGGGATGTCAGCTTGTTCTAGACAGTTCACCTTTTTCGTAGGCAATTGCTCTTTAGGCGTCAAACCTAGAACTGTTACTGATCATGTTACTACTATGCTGGACATACGTGAACATTTAATTCAGTGTGTACTTATGCCCAATCGTGCACAAAACAACAGACGTACCAATGCTTTTAGAGTATTGATTCCTATGAGATTTCGTGACACTGTTCTTGATGGCGAAAAGTGGCCCTTGGACATGGAAGTTAGGCCTTATTTCTGGCGCAAGCAAGCGGGTATGGGGGAAGACACGGCTTATAATTCAACTCGTTAAAAGTCATAATCTGGAACTGTGCAGGAGTGAAAAGCACCAAGCCCGAAGTAGCCAAATTTTGTAGTCAGGCAGACATTGTGCTGTTGCAAGTAACTATGCTGTGTGATTATGAGTTGGACTACTTGAACCGTATTCACAAACATTTCCACGCAGTGGCCATTTCACCGATCGACACTTCCACTGCCATCCATTGTGGGCGACCTTACGGTGGCACTGACATACTGTGGTGGAAGTCCCTTCGCTCTAGCCGCCCTACCATCCATTCTTTTAACAGCTCTAGGGTTTTGGGGCTGTCCTTCCAAGTCTCCGAGAGCATGCGTCTTGCTCCTCTATCTATGCATCTAGTGATAAGCACATCAACGAAACCTACGAAGAGCTGCTGTTGGTTCTCAGTGAAATCGATATGTTTGTACAGGCAGTGAACACTGCTTTGATTCTGGTCGCTGGCGACTACAATGCTTATCTTAGGAGAGCATGTCACTACACAGAGTTGGTCGCTGAGGGGGTTATGGGCTTGGTATTGACCTTCCTTGATAGTGTGCTGCCGGCCGACACCTGCGCTTTTATTATCCACTCACACGACGTCAAGTTTTGGATTGATCACATCTGTGGGACTACTCGGATTGCTGATGCTATGCTCGAGCTTTGGTTGATGAAAGAAAGTTGGGGTCTCACCATCTTCCATTGGGTATTGTCTTGGGCTTTCCTACCGCCGCTACGATTGCTGATACCCAGTTGCCAATCGTGGGTACCCCTCAGGTGTATCGCAGGAAAGTTTGCTGGAGAGACTCTACAACTGAGCAAAGAGCGTACGCTGAACATGTTTCCAATGTGCTTGTGCTTTTTGAAGCGTCAGAAGCTTAGACCTGTAGAAATATTAAATGTGATCTCCGCACCCACCGACAGGATATCGACAGGGAGTGACGACTTTGTTTATTTATGAAAAATGTCCGAAGTTCAAACCAGTAAAAACTAACCTAAACTGCGATATAGCCCTTTAAAACTAGCTGAATTTGTGCACTTAATGCATTTTGGTAAACTTAACTTCTTGCCATGAACCCTACCGGAGCTCCAATGTTTATGTTTGTATATTTTTACGGACCCAGTGTATATTTTTATGTCTATTTTTTATAGCATCTCCATCCAAACTCCGACCGTAGCAAACCTCTAAAAACGAAAACAAACTAGCTTTCCTTCGTTAAAAACCTGCATTGTAAATAGCAGTTCATTCCCAAAATCAAATAATTATTCTGTGCATTACACTTCGTTCCCCCCCCCCCCCACTTCCTTCAATAGTTGCGATGCATAACATCGTAGTTTTATTTAATAGGCCTAAAAATCACGTTGTTATGAGTTTCAAACTCACTTGCACTCAAAAGCCAGGCCTCTAACGTTTCCAAGTCGGCAATTCCCTTTGTCAATTCAGCCTCCGCAATTCCCGTCCAACCAAAACACTGCATTCAGTTTCCCTTCCAACCAGAGCGCTCAGCTATCCTAGCCGTCCGCGCTGCCATACCGACTTCCGGTAGTGACAGTTCGCCCGATCTAGGTCAGTCTCTCCTCCTCCAAGATGTCCGCCTCCTCTTCCCTGCTCATCCCCTCCGCAGCTATCCTCGGCGTCCGCGCCAACTTCCGGTAATGAGTATATAACCCTAGCCCCAGACTCACTCGTTAGCACAGCTCCGAGCGCTGCTCGGGAGAGCACAGCTCAGGATTCTCAAAGCTAGAGGTCGCTACGCCGGTCGGGAGTGGAGATGCTGTGGTCCGATTGTTGCCATGCCGGGCAAAGGTAGTGGTTCGTATTTCAACTTAGTTTAACTTTAAAAGTTTATTTTTTGGACTTATACGTCAAAATTTATAGTTTAATTTTAAACTTAACCTTTTAGCTTTGAAGGTAAATTATGGTGCGCCAAGCCAAACGGCATTTCGGACGTTGGCGGCCGTAACTTAAGGGTTCACGGTCCCTTACTAAAAACCAGCTTTCTTTTTGTTTCTTTAAACGCAGTTTAATGCAAACACGGACGGTTTGATCTTCGTAGGTATTCCATTGATTAAACGCTCGGATCAACTTTATAGGTAGCTGCGGCTTCTGTAATTTAAGGGGTTGACTTATCAACAGCAACTCTAGGAGGTTTAATGCTTTGTTGTTACACGTAGAAACATAACTGTAAAACAGGTCTACTATTACTACACAGCCGAGGCTGTTCGTAATTTAGAGGGCTCTTTTGCGAAATCTCCTTGTGCCTAATCAAACTCACTGTTTCTATTTGAAATTGTTTTTGTGAACATAGCGTTGTTCAAGTCTGAATTTAATGTAAATTCCCCATGTTATTTTATAACCTAAACTAGGTGTAAAGTTACCAAATGTAAATGTAAAGTGCGATATTTTCTTCATGTTTGTTTAAAATAAAAACCAGGAGTTTTTTTAACGTCCGTCGGTTTATTCGCTCGTTATTTGCTAGAAGTTAATAGGTAAGACAATTCTCTTCAAGTTTAACTTAGCTAGCCTAATTCCCACCTTGGTGGCAGCGTTACCCACTATTTATTCACTAGTCAGGTATTAGATTAGGACTTCAATGCTCCATTCCCTACATCGGGATAGTAGCAGTTGTGCTGTTTAACCGAAAAAGTATTCGAAAGCAACACGGAGTGAAAGATAGTACCGTAAATCGCCTATTAAACGCCCATGGGCGGCTAAAATTAATTTGATAAAAAAGTGGAGGGGGCGTTAACAAGGCTAAAACAAAATTTCTGACCTTAACATATTTTTTGGGGTGGCCGTTTAGGCCTAAATCCATCACGGTAAAGTTGATTATTCACGTGCGTGGTCTGGGTTCAATCTAGCATTAACACAATCTTTTTTTTTTAGTGAATCGGAAAATTGATTAAGTTTACCGAAATCAACGTTTTATCCCTTTAAATCTTGGTTGTGCTGCAGCAAAATTAACGAAAATGTTGTAACGAAATCAACATTTAATCCAACACTATTCACGGGAGCATTTGTAATCACGGAAAAGTCGGCAATATTAGGCCTACGCCATCGATCATTGATGTGCGTAATATGGATTCCGTCTAGTGAAAACACTTTACCTTTTTCCCATTTATTCTCAAATTTAGTTTATTAGATCGTCATAATTCAAAGTTAAAACTAATATTTAGCCTTCAAACACACAAACCTCCAAAACAGACAACGTGATTCACCCGCTGGAAAACGCGTGTGTTGACATTTATCACCATAGAGTTATATATTGTCATCCAAGACGGAAGTTCCGGCGGAAATAGACGCGTAGGTCTGGACCCGTGGGGCCCCAGTAGTGGACGCGAAGTGGTGGACGCGTCAAGACCGCGTGAGCGCTTGAAACATCCGGTCTACCGCGTCTGTTATGACGTTACTTCGGTTGGCGTTTTCCGATCGTGAATAGCGTGTCTGTTTTGAAGGTTTTGTGATGGTTAAAAATTAGTTTTAACTTGGAATTATGTTAGATATTGGAAGGAGGACGAGCTAATAAACTAAATTTGAGAATAAACGAGAAAAAGGTATAGCGTTTTCACTAGACTGAATCCATATTACGCACATCAATGATCGATCGCATAGGCCTAATATTGTCGACTTACAATTGTCGCGATTACAAATGCTCCCGTGAATCGTGTTGAATTAAATGTTGATTTCGTAAAATTTATGAATCTTTTCGTTAATTTTGCTGCAGAACAACCAAGATTTAAAGGGATAATGCGTTGATTTCTTTAAACGTTTGAAGCTTTTAGTCAATTTCATGATTGACTAAAAAAAAGATTGGAGAGGGGGGGGGGGGCGTTAATAAAGCTACTATACGATTTCTGACCTTAAGGCATTTTTGGGGGGTGGGCGTTAACAAAGCCAGGGCATTTATTAGGTGATTTACGGTAAGATCCAGTTACACCAGGCGACAGGCGATGCTACAAGCACCTACCCCGTCGTAGCATTCGCCGTTACAAGAGGGCAAGAAGTAATGAGTGGCTGTTTGGAAGATGTCTATTTGCTTCAGATGGGTGCCTTCATTTTGTGTGTGAAACTGTTAATGTTATGTTGTCGTCAGGACATTTTAGATCTGGGATAAGCTTGACCAGCCTGTTGTTGGACAGAGGTAGCTAGTAACTAATAGGAAGTAGTTTCGGATAGTAGTGAAAACATTTATTTTAAAGATAAAATTTGTTTTTACTTAACCTAAAATACTTACCTTTAGTGTCAACATGTCCACGGCTCGCTAAACAGATTAGTTTTGTAAGCGAATGTGAGGTTTAGTGACGCTGCATGCTGGGAGTGGCTATGCCGCCACCGGCGGTGAGCTATAGTGAAGCCTCTTACAGCGAAATTTAAGGTCTTGGAACATTGAGTATTTATACAAACTATATAAAGCTAATAACTAAAGTTAGTATTTTAGGATAGGTAAAAACTAATTTTTTTCTTTTAAATTAATTTTTTGTGAATTTCATTTGAATTTAGTATTGTAGTAATCTTTATGATGTTTGGTTTCCATTTAGGTGTTCGCGTGAACTTAATCAGTGGGATTTGCTTCAGGACTACGGCAACTCTAAAGGATGTAGCAATCCATATCTATTGCTTGAAAGTGCATGGAGAGTGCCGAATTGGTCCCTTATGAAAGATTCTCTCACACAAGTAGAATTAAACTGCCCGAAGGAAATGGCATGGAAGGTAATTCAATATTGCTAATTTAGGCCGTAAGAAATGTATTGTAATTACTATAATTGTGCTGAAATATATAGGGATAAACTCGTGCAGTTGTGTATGTGGACTATGAATCACTGACTACTATTAACTTGTCAATACAGTTACTGAATATCAGTTACTGTAAATCATTTAGTAACTGCCCTGGCAAACTTCCGTGAAGGGAGCAAAGGGAGTAGGGACATCAGCAAATTACTTACTTCAGTAGTATATGCTAAAATTTCTATTTTATGCTTTCATTGCTCAAAATTAATCAAATTAACCATTTGCTCTTAATCTAGTACCATGAATCTCCCACGGGGGCACCACTCTGTATCCTACAATACAAAGAGAGCGTCTATAATACCTTTTAGTCGCTTCGAGCACAACATTGGTGTGGTTGTGCCAATTTATGCTCTTAAGTAGTCGACTTTATTCATTGCAAAACAAATATGGAATATTCGGAATTTTTGAAACGTGAACTCGGATATGTTTTCCGTGTGAGCACGAGTTTAAACCTATTTATTTTACTCCCGGCGTGTTTGAAATGTGGAAATCTTATTTGAATCGGCAAAGTGTGGCAGTTGCGTAGGCCTTGCCCGATGGGTTTGGTACATTGCTTGTGGAACAGCCTCTTTTACATCAACAACAATGTGGTGGTCCTCTACTTTGTTACTACCTGCAAATACTTACCTTCATTAATTATACTAAAATCACCATTTTACGCTATTGCTGATCAAAAATCAGCTATTTTTAGGTTCTACTCAAAACTTTTTCTCCCTAACTGCCAGGGGCGCTGCCTCTCTTATCCCAGGAGAGCGCCATCTTGTCTGCTCCCGTCATCACATTTTGAGTACGCACCATGGAAGGTTGTGTTTTGCATCGCTCACTCATTTTTTGAAGTTGGAGGAGTATTTTCCACTCGATTTTAACCAGAAATGGCCACAGTGAAAGAAGCTGAAGCTCTGCTTCGTGAGAGACTGAAATCAAAACATTTCAATAAATGTAAATGCAAGAAACAGTCGAAACAGTCCCGGAATTTCCATCCACTGTGCCGATCGTGTAGGCCTTGCGACTGCGTGGCTAAAGTTTGTGAGTTGTGTGATCTCCACCACAGATCAACGGTGAAGGACATCCTTTTGACATGGAAACGATCGGATCAGAGGGACGATCAACGTACCAGAGAAGGAAAACAACCGTCAGTTGACGATCTGCTCACAGCTGTGAGCAAGGATCCGAAGATGCCATATGTGTTTGCCAATCAAGATGTACAAGACAAGATGGCGTCGAACAATGGGAATGTGAACGAGTTTGCCGTTATCGAGGAGAGTGTGGTAGTGCTTGAAGATACGGCGTTACAAGAGTCGTCGAGTGCGATGGAGACGCAACAAGAAGTATTCCAATTCTCCGAAGCATCGTTATTGGCTTCGATGCAAGCTACGGCCAACGTGAGTTTCGATGCGAAGGCGACCGGGATGGAAAATCAGATCAGGGAGAAGTTCTCGTCGCCGTGACCAAGACGGATAAAAAATTTGGACAGTTTGTGGCAGAAATGATCCACTTTGTTAGGCCTTTAATCGCAAATGTTATGGAAGAGGCATCCGAGGGATTCTATTCACCAGCACGATCTTTCCACTTTGGGGTTAGCTATGACAATGACGATGAAAAAGACGGAGTTTGAAAACAGAGACGATCCTTTCAATGAAGGCCCGGGATATATCCCGTGGACCAAATTCGTGGAAGTTGCAATGAAACACCTTCGGCCTACTCGGTTTTACAAGGATGGACCTGTGTGCTCCGAAGATCTGGATGACCCACCAATGGACACCCTTGCAAACGAAGGGAACCGGAAGCCTCCGCCGGCACACTTACCACAATCAGCAGGGATGTTTAGACAGATTCTTAATGTTAAAACCCTTACTCGGTAAAATGAACAGCCAGTGTCGTCATCCAAACCGTTGCCACCACATGACCCAAAGAAGGACACGTATGTTTTTTAAGTCGATGAGGAATGGAGCCCCGAATAAAAAGAGATTTCAGACTTTCCCAGATGTAGAATATATTACCGAACAGTGCACAACTGAGTTAGACTCTACCCTGAAGTCACCATCGGTCATCACTATTCCACCAATCAGTTAGAAGAAGATGATACCATGTTACAGGCCAGTATGAGAGCTAGTTCCCAGGCCGAGCTCATCTACTCTTCGTCAACGGCAGCGTTAAAGGCCATGGCCCTGGTTAACTCGGAATTGAGGGCAAACCAAACAATTCGGGAATATATGCATCTCCTTAAACGTGAATCATCATTTCATGAGGACAGTTTCAATTGGCAGTGCTGACTCAACAATGCTTTTCATAGACATGACGCCCTGTTAGAATCAGCTACTTGCATCCCGGCCGACATGGCTGGAAAATTGCGTCTACTTCCAGTGCACGGCTCAGCAGAACTCTTTAATGGCCAACTGTTGGAACTCGCACCGGAATTAAAGGCAAAGATGCGCCCACCGCCTATCACGGTGAATGCTAATCGTGGGGCACCAAGAGGAAAGGCTTATACGTCAAGCTCCCACAACCACCAGCAGGACAGTGGGATGAGCCATATGGAGGCAGAGGGGGGCCTTAAGAAGCAAATCGACAAGCCACGTGATCCGACATCCTTTCGGGACCATCCCTCTTCTTTCCCACGTGGAAGAGGCTCCGGGAATTTTCAGCGTGGCAAAAGCTCATTCTGAGGCAGAGGAAGACGGCCACTGAGACAGCGAATGGCCTTGGGTAGGACCCCCCCCCCCCCATCGGTGGGGCAGGTGGGCAGGTGTGGCAGGTGGAGGGGGGACGGTTGTCCAGGCACCCGATCAACTAGAAAAGGATCTCAGCGGACCCATACGTTCTGCAGATTCTCGAAGAAGGCTACACCCCACCCTTCGTCTCCAGACCTGCAATTACAAGTTGCCGTCAGCCTGGCTGGCAGAAAATTCTGGAACCCACGAATTGATTCGGGAAGTAAGACTTACTGGTCAAGAAAGGAGCACTAGAAGAGGCCCCACACACTCTGGGATTTTGGAGCCCGGCAAGGGTAATCCCAAAGAAAGGAGGCGGCTCAAGATTAATCTTCAACCTTCAAATGCTGAACCAGTTCTTAGTGAAGGAACATTTCCTCGTGACTCCTACACAAGGAGTTTACTGTCTCAATCGATCTGGAAGGCGCATACTTTCATGTTCCCCTCCGCCCGTAAGTGCGTCATTTCTTTCGATTGGTGGTGAATCGGAAGACGTACCAATTCACGGCGATGCCGTTCGGGTTAGCCACGGCTCCGTACGTGTTCACCCGAATAATGAAGCCCATGTTGGCATACTTGCACATTCACAACATCAAAGTGCATGCTGACCTGGACGACTGGCTGGTCTACAACAAGGACGCGCGGCTCCTCATCCAGCAGACAGACATGTGCAGATCCCTTTTTCTACATCTGGGCATGAATCTAAAGAATTCCAGACTCACCCCGGAGACGGAGTTTGTTTTTCGGGGGGGGATTGAGACTTAATGGCGCGTCGACAACTTGGTCATTAGCGCCAATCTTTTTTGGGGGAGCAGCTTTTAACACCAACATAATATTGGTCAAACCAATGTCGACCTTTTAGCCACAGGTTTCAACTCTCAACTTCCGAATTTTGTATCCCCCTATCCCAACTCGGAGGTCTGGACAACAGACGCTCTGTCAATGTCTTGGACGGGAATTGATACATATGCATTTCCACTGTTGTCCATCTTCATGTGTCACACTACATGATCTGCCCATCCAGGGGAGAATTCGTCCTTTTCCCATCTCTGTGGCCTGCAGCTCCATGGTTCATCATAATCATGGATCTGAAGAAGGAAGGTCCAATTTCTTTTCCAGTGTCCAGGTTCATCCTCGTGCATCACCCGTTGCCTGATTTTCGTCATCTTCACGGGTGGAGAAACGGATAGCCGACATTCACTCTGATAGGTTTTGCACGTGATGTCTTCAAGCGTCTTCTCCACGGTCACCGTCTGTCAACAATCCTTTACTTAGTGACAAGATGGGAAATTTCGATTTTCGGTGCACAAATCACAAGTTCGATCCAACGAACACTTCGGAAACAACTTTTTTATCGCTTCTTGAACATCAACAGCTTTATCATTTCACGACCTTAAAGGTTATGACTTGCCATCAAGCAACTGTAGTAGCAGTGCGTGGAGGGTTACGAATGACTCAAACCGCAGTGTAAGTTCCTTAAGACTATCAGGATACTGGGTGCATGTGTTGTTCGTTTTGATTTTCAGAAATTTTATTGATTGTATTTGTTTCTTTATTTACTTGATGAAGGTGTTGTCTTGACCAGTGTGCCTTGGGTTACTTTCGTTTAAGTCCGGTGCAGTTGCTGTGTTACCCTTTTTCCAGCGCTATATTTCTCTGGCACCAGTTACTGACAATTCCTACCCCGAAATGATTTTCGTAGTTTTTTTTACAAATTTATGATCCTTGGATGCATATTTACTGGTTTTGTAGAACAATTTTCGGTTATAGTTGTGTTAGCCAACTGTAGGCTTAGTAAGTTTTGTTGATCTTCTGGGAGAATTGCAGCCTATCTCCCCAGTTTTAGGCTAGCCTACTGCCTAGGCTGCTTGAAATGATTTAAACTTTTTTTTTTTAAACTGAAATCACATTATAGGTATTTAGCCATAGTTTTCTGTAGGCCTAGCCTAGTTGCTAACCTACTTGTTGTCACTCTGCAGAAGTGCGAGAAATTTTTGCAGACTTCAAAGGTGCAGCCTCCTTTGACGTTTTAACCCTTTGGTGAGGACTGTGGTCTAGCTGTGTGTTCTGCAAATTTTTGTCAGACTTTTTAGGAATTTGTCATAATGTGAAAATTAACCTAGCAGCTTGCCTTCTTGTTTGTGAATTTGAAAATGACTTATCGTTTAACAAACTTTGGTTCAAATATTTTCTTTTGTTGTTTATTATGACGTTTATTTCCACGGCATTCTAGCCTTATTTTGAGAACATTTTGGAACAAAATTTTGGGATTTTAGGCTTGTAAATATGGAATTCGATGTGTCGTGTGGGTCTAGCCTAACCAGAGCAGTGTGTTGAAACATGTGGTTCTTACTATCAACAAAATACTTCAGTAATATGTGCTAAAATCGCTATTTTATGCTTTCATTGCTCAAAATTAATCAAATAGACCATTTGATCTCAATCTAGTACCATACAGCTCCCACCAGGGGCGCCACTCAATATCCTACAATACAAGGTGAGGGTCCATAATACCTCATTATCGCTGTGAGCACAACGTTGTGTGGTTGTGCCAATTTATACTCTTAAGTTTTCGGCTTTTTTCATTGCATAAACGTAGAAAGAATCTTCGGAATTGTTGACACTTGTTTACTCGGGAGTGTTTACCGTGGGTGCACGCGTTTAAACCTATTTATTTTCCTCCCGGCGTGTTTGAATTATGGAAATCTTACTTGAATCGGCCAAGTATGACATTTGTGTAGGCCTTGCCCGATTGGTTTGGTACTTGGCTTGGGGCACAGCAACGTGGTGGGCCTCCTAGAGTCGGCTATAGACATATTTTTCTTTTATTTTATTCCCGTTGCTTGTATATTACTAGTGGATTTCATCATTTCTTTGCTGTTTGCATTGTGGCGCACCCAAATTCCCCTTTTTTCGAGAACGCCGTTGCTGCCTTCGGCCTTTCTGCCCATGCTATCTCACCTTTGGCCGATCCCTTGCACCCTACTCATTCGGTTTGCATTTCCCAAGTTCATTTTTATGATGTTGTTAGAGTGAATTAGCGGTACGATGTAGTGGAATCTTATTTTAATTCCAGTCGTGTGGGGAATTTGACTCCTGTTTGACGCTTGTTACGGGAAAATCCAAGATGGCGGCCCTGTTGCCAAAAACGGATGTCGGCAAGCGTTCCTCCTCCACGCCGAATTCTGCCGCCATAGCACCTAGTGTGAGAACGCGAAAGCAGATGTCGGGTTGGTTTCGATTTGCGCGAAGCAGACGTCTGCTGTGCATTGCAACTTCAATGTTGGACATTGTTTACGTTACGACGGATGTGCTGCTAAAGGTAACGTGATTTAAATATGTGAAAGTTGAAAGTTTTAAATTTAGCACGATCGTTTCATGCTCACGTCCCGTAATCGCGATTGTGTCCTCGCCATTCTAAACTATTTGAGCGAGTTGGGTCAGTGTTTTATGTCGGCGCGACGTCCGACAAGGCATCTGAGCGTGAGCATGATTGTCATCCGTCTCCACGTTCGGGGAATAGGATTGACATAGGCCGAAAACGATCATATCACCCATTAGGTTTGATAGTGCTGTAGGTGTCGTCCCGCAGCGATATGCGTGGACGGTCACCAAAACAAGGCCTGGGATGTCGGTGCGGACGTCCAACGATGCCGCACGCCGACGCTGGAAACTCCTCCAACGAGTGGTGGAGAGTTTCGGCAATGTGATGCGCTCCCTCTTCCCCCGACGTCGGGTTTCGTCACCGACGTCGGCATTATGCGCGACATCATGCTGGGAACCACTGTACGATTTTCTTGCAAACAAACCAACAATAATTAATTAAGGAGGCTGTATTGACAGGGCCAATGTCGGCTGCCTCTTTTCATTCAGCTTTGGCGATGATTTTGAGAGGAAGTTTTGGAAGGAAAGAATATGTTTACTAATTTTAAAGAGATGAAAGCAAGAATTTTGGAGTAGCATTTTCTGTTCAGGAAGGTAAAATATTCCTTGTTGGATCTGCCAGCAGTGGATTATTCTGGTGGGGTTGTCAAAGTGCCCCTCCCCCCGTTTTTCCTTTTGTCATTGGGAAGCTTTAGGCAAACTCTGCCTTACTAACTTTAGGGAATGGCCCAATGGGGAGGATTATGGTTCTCCCCAGGAGTGCTACTGAGGGATTTCCCTCCAGTAGCCTGGTGGCGTCACTTCTGCACAGTGCCACAATCAGCCTTTAAAAAAAAAAGGGGGGGGGGGGTGCTAGGATAAAATGTAGAGCCCCAGAACTAAACAATTTGGGTTCATGATTCTGCCCTATTTGTTAGTACGTTCTTTTATGTAAAAATATTGCCCCAGGTGCATTGCCACCTCCCCCCCCCCCCCATTGCAGCACTGCTTCTGCAATCCTTACCTTGGCATTGTTCGGTTTACGGCATTGTTCGGTTTACGGTAGGTTTACGGTGATTTGGTGTTCTGGAAGTTGTTTTGGTGGCAATTGTTTGGTTGGAACTGGTTGATTCTTGGTTTTGAAGTTGTTTCGTGTGTCTGTTGCAGGTCCGCGACTTTCTGGTCACGTTATTATTATGTCCACGACTTTTTTGGTGGGCTTGGGACATCGTTTCATTTTCGTCAGATTGGTTTCTGAGGTCTGGTAGTCCTCTCCTTTCAATCCGAATGGTCACCCGGATTACAGGATTTAACTGTAATCTTTATCTTTGGGAAAACGTGTGGTGTCGTAGAAATTCTGGTTGCGGTGCGTATAAAGGAGCTGGTAATCGTCCCAATTTGTCTGGAATGTGTAGGAATGAAAGTGGCATCGTCCTGGAAGGTGCGGTAGTCATTTGCCTCTGCCTTGTAATAGCGGCTGGGCACTCGCCGACGCCTAGGTGAGTCAGGCGAGTTGGGTCTGCGAATGTTGGACACGTCAGCCACCTTGTGTCTTGAGCGTGACCAAGCTCGTAATCCTTTGTTTTCCACGGTGCGGGCATGGGGCCACCCGCATAGACTTGAAATGGTCCGGCCACGCATCAAGATCGTCTGCTGAAAGTTCATGTCGTGTGACGTGACCGTGAGGACGTGTGAGGTAGTAGTTCTTTAAACGAATGTCTGGGGACTTATTTTGGGTGTCGGTCGATATTATGTCCCAGCGTATTCAAGATTTGTTGTGAACTGTGGAGGATCTCAATGGACTAAGCCTTCTCCTCAACTTTGTATTCTTTTTCCAACATTGTTGCCGATCTCGGTGGACTCACCGACATCGGGCTACCTCTACTTGTTGACATCCTCTGAAAGTTCCTTTCGACGTCGTTTTGTTGGGGGACACAGGACCAACATCAGTGCCTCTATCGCTCCCCTCGCCCTTAAGACATTAAAGTCCGTTCACATTGATTGGTATGGTTGGAATAAGCATTCAGTTTCGGTCCAGGGCGTTTGATCATCTTTCGTGGAGGAGGTGTTGGGTTTTCGGGTTTTGATGGTTTGCGTTAGGCTTGTAAGGCAAATCATGCCCCTCTGCCCACTGTCAGTTCTTTCATGGTCCTTTCAGCCTTTTAGAGGTTATGGTGTGACTCATACTTTCAAATTAGGTTTACGTGAATTTAAGTTACGTTAGTTTAGGTTTAGTTTAAGTTGATTAGGTTGATTAAGTTGATTAATGGGTACACACCCCTTTGAGGGCATATTCTTTGGATTTCCAAAATAATACTTCTTTTGTTCTCTTGGAAGAATTTTTGAAACTTTGGGTTTTTTATTAAAATTCCACACAGGTTAATTTTAATTTAACCCGCTGTAACGGACATTGGCCCACCCTCGTACCTACCCGTGTGCTGTTGTGTTGTGGTTGACTCTTGTTGGCGCCAAAATCACTTGTGCAACGGCAGGGACTTTTAAGTTTTGCGCCAAAACCGCGAGCGGACGTGCAGGAGAACATGGCCAAGTATTGTTGGCCACGATTGGTGAACACTTTGTAACCATGAACTGGATTGGTTAACGAACTCACGAGCTGATTGGTTGTCTGGTCGAGCTCTGGATCCGACCGGAGCATATATAAGTCAAGGGCTTCAGAGCCCGGTGTTCTATTCCCGTTGATTCTTGTGTTGAGAAAGAACGTAATAATGTAACCCAAATCTTGTCATGATTATTCCGCATTAAATAAGGTTTAACTACTTCAAGTTTGTCTTCTACATTGAACACACGTTACAGTTGGTGGCAGCGGACGTAAGTGTTCACCAATCGTGGCCAACAATACTTGGCCACGTTCTCCTGCACGTCCGCTCGCGGTTTTGGCGCAAAACCTAAAAGTCCCTGCCGTTGCACAAGTGATTTTGGCGCCAACAAGAGTCAACCACAACACAACAGCACATAGGTAGGTACGAGGGTGAGCCAATGTCCGTTACACCGCTCATACTTCTCTCTAGTCTGCAAGTATTGATTTTCGTTGTGATGGACTGACATTGCTTTAACGTCTTCGGTCTTTTTTCTTCGCACATTCCCCAGCTGGATCGGCTGGTGTTCCTCTTGTTGGGCAGCCTTCCCACGCTGCACTTTTGGCTTCTCAATGAGCCTGGGCTGACTGTTGGTCGCATTGCTTTAACGACTTCGGTCTATCGTTTTCGCACATTCTCCAGCTGGATCTGCTGGTGTTCCTCTTGTTGGGCAGCCCTTCCACGCTGCACGTTTGGCTTCTCAATGAGCATGGACTGACTGTTGGTCGCTTTACTTTATCGACTTCGGTCTTTCGATTTCGCACTTTCCCCAGCTGGATCCGCTGGGGTTCCTCTTGTCGGGCAGCCCTTCCATGCTGCCTTTTTGGCTTCTCAATGAGCCTGGTTTTCACAAGCTTTGATAGCGGTGTGGTTCGCTACCCGAATGTTTCTCATATTAGAGCAGTTAGTAAGTTTGTTGAGGAAATTGGCGCCCCTCTCCTTCCTGAGAGTACGCTCAAAGGAGGATAATAGTAGGTAATTCTGGTGGGGTTTGGTTTTAACGAGTTCTTATGCGTTGAACCCCTCTGGTCTGAGCTTTGTACCTGTACCTTCCCTTCAACCGGGAATTTTGTCGAACGACGGGGCCTAGAATTTCTCTATCTGGTCTAACGTTCCTTTCCAGACATCTTTTTCTTTCAAGTCTTGGAAGTGAGAAACTGCAGCACGGCTTGTAAGTATCTTCTTCTCGTAATTTGGTGGTATTACCAAATACAATTTTCTTTTCACAGAAAGGTTAGGTTGGCGAGCCGTGTTGAAACGGAGGTAATTTAACCTCGGGAAGTTTGAGACAGTCCTGATAGTGTCTCAATTCCTTTCATGTGCATTGCGTCACTTTGAAGTTTGCAAAGGGGATTTAAGGAATAAGGTTAGGTGTTACGACGTCTAGTCTTATTACCTTCTGCTTATTCTTGGCCTAGTGTCTTTGGACAACCCATGGTTCAGATGGTTGTGAACACTAATCGACCAGATACTACCGCAGGTCACAACAGGTTGGATTCAGCTAATGCTGGTTGCGCCTATACATTTCGAGCAGATTAAGGGCATTAAAACAACTCCTCCTCCTGTTCTGGTTTACTCCTTAAGTCCTAAAGGTAACTGCTTTTCTTTGGGGGAAGGTAGCCTACTGACGGTTAGATGGCCATCTCGTGTACTAGAAGTCCTGGGTTTGATCCTTACTCCAGCCACTCCTGGCTTTTTGGTAAGAGAAGGGCCGTGTGTTGCCTAGTATCATCATTGTGGGTGGTAATAATAATAAGCAAATCATAGCTCTCTCCTTCTGGCTCCATGGACTAGGCTGGAAGCGCGTGAAAGTTACAGCAACTCTAGCTTTTCATGACGTGGTTATTACTTTAATTAGGAGAATTGTTTTACCTGAACCTTCTCCTCGCAACTATGTGTAGTGCAGGACACTTGGCTCATTCATCTGTATTCCTTCCAATCATGTTTCGTGCATTGGTATGGTTATTGGCGACTCGCAATATGTTGTGTTATGTTGTCATGTGTGGCGTTTTGTTTTCGTGTTGAGTAGTACTGATTGAGTAGATTTGTAAGTTGTAAAGCTGTTGCGTTGGGATGAAGGAAGTTCTGGGTAGGAATGTAAAAAGATGAACGTAGGTTGTAACAAGATCAGAACATACACGGGCATTCTGCAACGTGTGGCCTCCCACTCGTCTTCGGAGGGGGGGGGGGGGGAGGAGTTGGTCAACGTCGGTGGTCGAGGCAACGCGACTGTTTTCACTCAGCATCTGTGGGGGAGTGGGACAAACGTCGGCTGTCTTCCGGCTCAGCAAGTTAAATTCAAGAGGACAGAGTCACCTGCTCAGGTCGGCAATATTTTTTCGGTAAAGATTTTTGGTTCTATTGAAGGCCTGGTTTTCCAGGTTGGTGCAGTACCAGGTGCAGCAATTCTGGCAATGGTAATCCCTTTCTGGCAAGGGAAGTAGGTTCGTGAGGTAGTAACATGGCCCTCTGGCCTTGAGCCGACTATTACCGTTTCCCTTGCAAACTGGAATAATGCTCCACTAGACGATGCTGTTGCAGCCTGGTTCGTAGAACCCTTAACACTTTCATTAGTCACTACCTTTGAGACCCTGTTGGCTCAATCGGTGGAAGATTTAGAAAATCTTCTGTGACTGGTTGAAGGGTGGAAATTGAGAAATGGAATATAATATTTTGGGGAAGTTGATTACCATTTGTAAGTGAGTACCTTCTCAATATTTATTGAGGTTTGGTATGACAATTTATGTAATAGCTTCGGGTTCTAGCTGACCCTCCTCCGGTGGGACAAAGTCAGCACATATTATGGAATCTAGCTGACCCTCCTCCGGTGGTACAAAGTCGGCACATATTACGGAAGTAAGTAATTTGTTGATAGTAAGAAACGACATTTTAACACTGCTTAAAACAAGTTTTTACTATCCTAAAATACTTACCTTCAGTAGAAACCACCCGCCTCCCCTCTTTCGCTGAACCCGTTGGTTGCTAAGCGATAATGAGGTATTATGGACGCTCGCCTTGTATTGTAGGATACAGAGTGGTACCCCTGGTGGGAGCTATATGGTACTGGAATTAATTTTTAATTATTATTTTATTCAAAAATTCGGCCCACGTTTTTTTTTTTTGGACCACAGCACCTTTGCTTAAGTACAAAAAGTGCCGAGTTACAGATTATATAAAAGGACAAGGGAAATGAATTATGGCACAGCAAAAACTACAAGCAATCACCGTACAGTACTGTATGCCACGTACTGAAGGTGTACTCCTTGCACAGTGAAAATCTGGTCACTGCCTGCACCAGAAGGTTAGGAGAAGCCAACACCCGAACACGAGTTCCCCAAACAGCTTTTCTTCTGATAGCTCCAAAGGATGGGAGGTTATTCTCAACCATTAACCTACTTGCACTGTACCATGGTGGCCGACCATGTAGCCGTCAAGCAGCATTGTTGTATGCAACTCTGAGTTTGTTCACAGAGGCCTTGTTATAGTCCATCCATAAGCCACTTGTGTAGAGGTTTGTGCAATGTGCCTTGAAAAGACGTTTTTTTACAAACCTCTCACACGAGCTAAACTTAGCCTTCAGGCCGTTTCCAGCAACACACACCGTACGGCATTGCCTGCACATGTCGGCATCATCTCGTAAGTCATCCGAGATGATGTGCCCAAGGTAGCGGTAGCTGCTCACAAGCTTCACTGATTTACCACTTAAGAAAACCTTCGGGGGGATAAACGCTTTCCATTTCAGGCCTCTTGGTCTAAAGAAGATACGCACAGTCTTGTCGGGGTTAAACAGAAGGTCCAACTGCTGGGCAGCGTTTTCACTTACTGCCAGCAGTGCTTGAAGGGATTTAGCTGAAGGACAAATAATCGCCAAATCATCAGCGAAACAAATGTTGTTGATGCATGTGCCACCAACATAGCAACCAATACCTTCGTTAACAAGTGCCTGGCTCAGAGACTCCATACAGACACCAAACAGGGCAGAGGATATCACTCCACCCTGTCTCACACCATTGCTCTAGAGGTGGACCCACTCCATCGCACAGTCATTTCCTAGTTCCTAGTTCACAGTCCTAGTTCCTAAGAGTCTTGATTCCCCATATTGGGACACCCCTGTCACACAATTTCTTAAACAGAACGCCCCAGTTTACCCGATCATGGGCTTTACTGGCATCTAGGAAACAGACGTACACACCACTATCCTGGGCCCGGTAATGTCTTACAGTCTCCTTAAGCACGTGAACAGCGTGCTCAGTTACTATGCTTCGCCTTAAAACCAAACTGATGACAAGTTGTGTTTAGGAAGGGTTCCAGTCTGTTAAGAAGAAGTTTTTCAAGTACAGTTGACAGAACACTGGCTAAGGCAATAGGTCTATAGTTAGTACTATCAGTAAGATTGCCAGTGTGGTTTTTGGGAACAGGAGTAATTGTAACGTTGAACAAGTCCTTAGGCATCCACGAATGTGTAACGCAAGCAGAGAATCCATTGGCAAGCAAATCATGGATTCCATCCCAGGCATAGCGAACATGCTCTCGGCTCAGCTGCTCCGCTCCACAGGCTTTACCAAGAGCAAGATTTTTGCAATTCTCTTTAACCTCCCTTGCAGAGAACCTCATAAACATTTCGCCATTCTCCATTCCACTGTTCCGAAAATCCTGCACTCCAAGGTTACCCCCACCATTCAGTAACTTTTCAAATTTAGTGGCCCACAGGTCAGCAATATCCTGTTCGCTAGTTGCGTTATCAATGACACTGGCCACGCTGTGCTGCCCGTTTTGCTTTCTAAGCAGGGACCAGAAACCACGCCAGTCATTACGGAGAGCACTTTGAGCAAGACCATTGTTCCGATGTTGAGCCTCCTTTCTTTTGCAGCAACGGAGTGACCTCCGAAACTCCTTCCGTGCAGCCACCATATCAGTGTATGCATCTCCGCTCCTCTGTCTTCCACTCCTTTTCCAGGCACTGCAGGCTCTTTGGGATTTCTGGTAGGCCTCCTTAACAAATCCTTTCCACCCAGGAACACTTTTACGGCGGTGGTTGTTGTCCTTATGCAATTTGTTATACGGACGTGGCACTTCACGACTAGCATTCTGTAGACATTCAATAATGCACTTAAAGAACACCTCAATCGCCTTCTTGTGTTGCGGGTTACTACATTCGTTGTTGCTGCAGTCGGTCACATCTATTGGAAGTGTAATGTTCTTGAGGTAACTCCGCGTGACCTGGGTATAGTACTGTATACTACTAGGAGTAAGAAAAGCAGCCTGTCCCACATTGCGTTTAGAATCTACATTAACAGTTGGCCTAGTAAAAGCAAGCCCCTGTAAGTTCATTTTAATACTCAGTGGGATATGGTCAGAAAAACAAACGTCGTACTGGATCTCACAGCCTGTCACGATATCTGCAGCAGCTCCAGTCCCAACAACATGGTCAAGCCAAGAAGTTGAGCCAGAGCTATCACTGACAAATGTGAAAGACTCAGAATCTTCACCCAACCATTCGACATCAAGAATGTGCAGACCACTGTCCTGACATGAGTCACGCAAATCCCTGAAACGATTCTTGCCAATGTCAGCATTCCAGTCACCCATTACCAGAGAGCAGGGCGCACTAATAGCACCAAGAATGACCTGGATCTCCCCAAGGTAGTTGTCAAAGTCCTCCTGGTTACTCGGGATGTCCACTGGCATATAAACATTAATAATACCGAAAATGGCTTTTCCACTCTGGCAGCGCACTGCCAGCATTCGCGCATCTTGTGTCGGTACAACAGCAATGCTAAGCCCAAGTGACTTCCTCCACAACATAGCCAAACCACCATGCGGTCTGCCAAATAAAATTCCTGCCCCACTATCCACTGCAGAGCACCCAGTGGCACTCAGGAATTTAGGATGGATTTCATTGAGGATGACTAATTCGTCTGGTGTAAGCCACGTCTCCTGTAGTAGGACAGTATCATTTTTGTTGCAAAGCTCTCTGACTCCTTTAAGGACCCGTTTGAGGGATTTACAACTGTAAAGTGAGAGCACTCTAATGTTCATGGTCGCCTTGGTGCAGTGTAGTAACGTCGGAATGTCACATATTCAGGCCAGACCAAACCGTTAAAAATTTTCATCTCTTCTTCAGCATCTCTTCTTCTATAGCGAGATTTTAAAAGAGGCATAGTCTTTTCGTCGTGCCAGACATTTCACAGTGTCCACCCATATATTTTGATCTTGCAAATGCTCAGCAATATGGTAAGCTTGTGTATCGGGGTGTAGGTTTGTTACAAACAGGTGCCTGAGATGAGCAACGTTAATAACCAACAGTGCACCATTCTTGCCAGTGCACGACTTTGATATCGCTTCCGTCTCACAACAGTAGTGTACCCTTCATCGTCAGATGCACTTACATCCCTATATCCTTCAGCACCACTGTTCACAACTTTATTCTGGCTGTCCTGTGGCTGCACAGCCTGGGCCAATCCATCTTTAGGACTGGCCTGGTTTTTTCCAGCAACAAATGAGTGTCTAGGCATTGGGGTTGGTTTACTCCCCTTGTTGGCAGGCACATCAGCAAAAACGAGGCAGGTGTCTTCTTTAGTCCCTTCTTCCCTATCGTTACTTCCACATCGCATGTCAGTATTTTCGATGCTGTTACTTTGTCCGTCCTTACGTGGTTTCTCAGCACGGTCTGTTCTTGAAGATGTCAAATTTTCATTCTGGTCCATTTTTGGTGCAGTCGGGTTTTCTTCTTCCCTTTTGCTAGGTTCGTCGTA
The DNA here is from genome assembly GCA_023313725.1 of Lithobius niger. Taxonomy (NCBI): domain Eukaryota; kingdom Metazoa; phylum Arthropoda; class Chilopoda; order Lithobiomorpha; family Lithobiidae; genus Lithobius; species Lithobius niger. The sequence continues at coordinate 66,567 of JAHWFP010201985.1, read as the reverse complement.
TTTTTGTTCGTTTGATTTTTGTCCTGCTGTTGGTCCCGATCGTCTTGGTGGTAACAATAATCGATCGATCCGACAATCACCATCAACAATATTATCACCACTGTTAGGCACCACGTTATCTAGCAACCCACGCCCACGTGCTTCAGTACGGGCGCCGCCATCTTGAATTCCGTGCTGTTCGCTGCCTCTCAATTGTTATACGTTTGCCGTACTATCTGCACACCTGCATTTATTGTTATTTGCACTATTCTCAAGCGCCGACAGAAGCTTATCCTGCCCTTCCATTGTTTTTGGTTATCGTCTCTTTAACGAAGTTTAATTCAAAAGTGAGGTTTTCTACTCGTTTTGCCATCGCGCTATAGTCAATACAATCAATACCAACAGGCGGCAGCCTCGAGATTGCTTTTGCAACAAAGGTGGGCATCTCATCATTTTCAATACTTTGCAACACCATAAGAATGTCAGTACAGCAGTCGTAATTTTTGTGTGAGCCTTGGTTTTTACGGCAGCGTTCGTTCGGCCCAACGCCTAATCCGTAGAGCACAGTTTTGGCTACGCACAATTCGTCGTAAGTAAAATGTGAGGCACATATGGTGGCCAACGGCACCTGCGGAACAACATCCATACGATCACACAGGTAGCACAATACCTCATTAATTATCATAACGTCCTTCTTGAGACCTTCACAGTTACCGTTGGATGAATCATTAAGGATTTCGTGGTCATCATCCTCCCGAGTGGGAGCTTCTTTTCCACGACTGCTCCCTCGTGTAACCATTTTAGTAGCCACCATTTTTTTTCCATTGACCATTGAGATCAAATGGTCTATTTGATTAATTTTGAGCAATGAAAGCATAAAATAGCGATTTTAGCACATATTACTGAAGGTAAGTATTTTAGGATAGTAAAAACTTATTTTAAGCAGTGTTAAAATGTCGTTTTTTTTTTTCTGTGGGAACTGTGGAGCCTCCTTTGTATCTTTACGATTTATTTAGAAACTGTCCAGCTATGCCCAGTTTTTTTCTGGCAAATTTTTCCGAGATTTTTCTTGAAATTAACGAATTGCAGTCATTTTTGTGTGTCAGTTAACCTACCTGCTAGCCTACTTGTTTTTGAAAATGTGTTTTCTTTTTGCAAAAATTTGTTTGAATGATTTCTTTTGCAGCTTATTTTAATGTTTGTTTACAGAACAGCTTTACCACGTTTTCTTTGGAATGTTTGGGACATTATTTTGGAATTTAAGCGAAAAGATATGCTATTTTAGTGTTGTTTTGCTATGTTGTGTTCAATCCAAGCAGTGGGACAGATTCTTGTCATTAATCTGAATTATCGGTTTGGATGAACAGTTCTTGTTTTGCCAGTAGATTCAGCAATCTGTCTGTAATAGGTTACGATTTTTGAATTTGTTGGCAGAATTTGAAAATAATTTTTAGGTTTTGAGTTTGAGTAGGTGTCGTCACAGATGTGAATTTAAAGCCAGATGTGTTCTGCAAGTTTTGGTACAATTTTAAAATGTTAGTTGGATTGATAATTAGTCTTGCAAGCTTGTTTAATATCATTTAATATATTCGTTTCGCCATTGGCAAGCTTGTTTGTGTATGGAAAGCTGTCTGAGTGGTAAGACGAGTCTAGACGGTAGTGAGGGTCAATGTCATTGATGGATTCTTGTAGGCTCGGGTAAATTCAAACAATAAGTGCGAATCCCCGCTTCAGCCTGCGTGAATTTCCATGTAGCTCACCTGATATGATTAGTAGAAAGTGACGTTTTTGTTAAATTTGTGAGACTAGGCTTGGAGTTTTGACATTCATGTGTTTTGATAAGTTTACTGCTGATTTAGAGCCAAGCACCTATTTTAGGGTAAGGTATCATAGCATGTGAGTGTTGCGACTTAGTTGTTGGTTTTTATGTAAATTTTCGTCGAGTATGACGGTGTAGCCTACAGAAGAGTGGGGTTACGTTCCTGATTATGCTGCATCTTTGTTCAACTGAAGGTTTGTCATGTAGTGGTCGTGTAAAGGTAGGATGTAGAAAAAGGCCTGCATTAGTTACTGCTGTGCTTAGGGACCGGTGCACCAAGCAACGGGATACACGTAGAGCATCACCGAACCCCTTGTTTATATCTTGCACTTGATTTTATGTAACTGGTAGGTGTGTGTTGAGAAGTTGTGTGATTGTTGTGTGACAACCTTGGTTTGGATTGTATTGTGTTGTTGTCGTTTTGCTTGTCTGGGATGGACCAAAAAACTACGGGGTAGCCTGTCTTATATGGACCATGGCTGCTGTAGCTACGTAGTGTCATCCTGCCCCACTTGCATGTTACCATCGTTTGTGCAACACTGCAGAATAAACTGCAGAAAAACTGCAGACATAAAATGAAACTGCAGAAAAATCCAGGAAGTTTAACTGCAGTTTCGACGGCAATTGCAAAAAAACATTAAAAAAAAACTAGTTATACTGCAGTTTATTTGAAATTCAACAAGTTAACTTGAAAACTGCAAAATAACTGCAGTTAAACTGCTGGGAAGGTTAGGTACAACTAAGGTAACACAAAACCGCAGAAATTGGGGCTCGAAAACCAGCTTTGTGGGCGTCATGAAACACGGTGTGCCAAAGCAGCTAAACCCCCCCCGCAGATTTTAAGCCTATTCATAGGTTATTTTCTTTACTACGCATTTTTTTTTTAATTTTGATTGTACTGTTTTTTTTTTTTTGCCGTACTAGTCATGTAGTGTGATCGGCATTTGGCGATGACAAAATTGTCCTTAATAAACAGGACAGAAAGCCAAATGGGCTCGATTACTAGTGATCAATTAAAGAGAGAAAGGAAAAGATTTACATTAATAATAATTGTTAGTTACCGAATTCTCTGAACAAATTATTCGGCAATAGCTATTTGTAACTATATTGACTAACATATACCGTGTGGCGCCTTTAAGAAAAATCCTGGAAGTCTTTTCTACTTTAAAAATGTTCATGCATGCTCATGTTGGACATGGGACCACCACCAACAAAGTTTTAACCTTGTTGATGTTATGGTAATATGATGACTACCACATCACCAACTTTAAATTACTCTCTAAATTAAAGTGACCGTAGTTTTCAGTTATTTTGTTCCAAATGCCTGTATTTCAGTGTTACACCCCTTTTTGCTAACCGATCTGATACCGATATACTAATCGAGTACTGGGATCTGATAACGAATATTTCTTTTCTTTTTTCTTTCTAAAATTTGGAAGCTAAGCAAACTTTAGTTCAATTTGATTTAGGAATTACAGGACATTGTTAAGAAAAAATTTTCAGTTTTTTAATTTGATGATAATTTTCTTGCTCTGTTTTGTCTATTTTGGAATTGACTCTGTTACCTTCTGTAAAGAAGCTAGTCTTCACCAACAGATTTGAGAGGAGACCTCTGCTCAAAAGATCAAAAACCTGAGGGTTTATCGTTTTCGCAAAGAACATTTTTTTTTCATTAGCGCTCGCTAGCGCTCATTAGGCTTATCCAGACGTCCGTCTTCAAAACACCATATCTCCGAGAAAAATAGATCAAAACGTTTGAAATTTGCGGCCCGTAATAGTCCTACACTTTCTCAAGATTTCTGCGAAAACAGAACATTAAATTTCCACTGCAATAGTTCTCTACATCATTTTGAAAAAGTCACCAAAATGACCGGCGCCGCCCGCAAATCTTCAATCGCCATTTTCAACACCTTGTAAAAAAAATTGTATTTACTTTATTTCTTTTGCAGGCATAAAGCCAACCAGCTTAGTGTTGTTTAGGAGAAGTTTATCCTCACATACATGTATTTTGAAAACCCAACATTTGATGTTTTTATTTGTATCAATGGCCAAGTTATTTATGAAAACTTTGACTGTAATTTTTTTTAATAGCGGCTGCAATAATATTTCACGACTTTTCATGCGTTATAGCATTCAGGGAATAAGCTGGTATATTTAACCTTTTATTTAATTTAATTTGGCAACAGTTTGGCAAAAACTAGGTCTCTGAACACTACTGAACTCGGCAACACTTTCCTTCGAATTTTACCGGACAATTTTTCCAAAAGTGTTTATCTTGTATTTTTTTTATCTTGTATTTTTTTTATCTTGTATTTTTTATTTAGGGCTCCGACCATGGTAACGTCCTACTATTAAAAATCGCGTTTGTTTAAATAATTGAGCAAAACACTTCGTTCCCCCCCCCCTCCTATAGTTGTAATGCATAACATTGTAGTTTCATAAAAATATACATAGGCTTATATTTCACGTTGTTATGAGTTTAACTCAATGCACTTCGCAAGCTAAGGCCTCTAAAAACACCCAAAGTCGGCAATTCCCTTTGCCATCCAAGCTCCTTCAATTCCCTTCCTATCAGAACTCAGTATTTACTTTCCCCTCCACTCAGAGTGCAAAGCTACCCAGCCCATCCGCGCTGCCATGCCTACTGCCGGTAGTGACAGCCTGGCCGGCCAGAGTCAGTCTCTCCTCCTCCAAGGCGATCCCTCTACCCCGCCCCCCCCCCCCCCCCCTCCGTCGCTCTCCTACAGGTTCGCGGTTTCCTTCCTACCTGCAGGCAGGCAGCAGGTATAAAACAGACCTGGGAAACTGTATCGGCAGCATTGGCTCAACTCCAAGTCAGACGTTACTACGCGGTCGGAGCAGAGATGTCCCCAGTCCGAGTGTTGCCATGCCGGGCAAGGTAGTAGTTTAGAAAACTAGTTTTAGCTTTATTTATTTTTTCGAACTCTATTCTAAATTTTAACTTAAACATTTAAACTTAACTTTTGACTTGGGTTTCGCGATTATGGGTAGTTAACACCATCGGCATTTTCTGGTATCCCCTCCCATAACTTACGGGTTTTAGGTCCCCTTTCTAAACAAGGGGCTACAGCGACTATCTAGTCGCATTGGTCTTCTGTACAGATCGTCCACTTCCAATCATGTTGAGGCGCACACCTCTATCATACACTACAACAGCTATCTATTATATAATCTAAAAACAGTAACCATCAGAATTGCAGTTTACAAATGTGTTAACTTTTAAGTTTATTTTACGTTTTAGGCATAATTGTCAGCGTTTAGGCCTAATTTACAACTTTAATTTCGTAAGTTGCAACTAACGGAGATTTGGATTGTATACAGTAAGCCTATTCATTTTTGAAACACGGTATGCCTCCGCGCACACAGTTACAGTGTTACAACGTAATGCGCAACGTAGCCTAATATATATCAGTGGTAGTAGGGAAGGACAGGAGAAAATGCAGCAGCGACTCGTAGCAACTATTGACGTTGCCATGGTAACGTGATTTTATATCTAATTTTAATTTTTTATGCCCAATATTTTAACGGCAGTTTTGGTTTCGTAAGTAGCAGATAGGCCTAATGGAGAATTTGGTTCGATCGTAAGCCTATTCATTCATGCAACAATGCGACAAGAATCTTTTTAAACGAAGCTAAAATGTTTTTGTTTTTACGGCTGCGTTAACACAAATCTTTACCATTTCAATTCGACGATGAAATATTATTATTTAATTTAGTTATGTCGAAGAAGTCTTTTAACTATAAGGAGGCAATGATGTTTTAATTTGCCATGTTATTTAACTAACTTTTGACACTGAATGGAACGTTGTAAACAGTGGTCGCTAAAAAAGCGACGGACGGACGGACGGACAAAGTCGTTGCAATAGTCTTCTCAGCCGGTACGGCTGTACAGAAGACTAAAACCGGCTTTTTTTCTGTTTGTCTCACAAAATGTGAACAAACCTTTTTGAGATCACCAAGGTCCTGTAGCATAATTACAGAAGCACAGAGTTCGATGGTAGGGCCCTGATTATTGCTAGCTTGACTCAATGTGAATAAGTAGATTTGATCTTGTGCAAGATGCCTTGAAACATAATCTTAGACTAAGCTTGAAATTGTAAGGTACTTTTTCTAACTTAGAGGTGTTTAGGTAACACCAAAGAACATTTTCTAATCGAAATTGTAAGTGTGAATTTTACTTTGAAATTCGTTGCCGATAATTTATTCATTTAAATTAATTTTTGTACTTTCACTGAAAGTTATTCGTAAAGACTAGTGGCCCTGTAAAGTGTTTCTTTCCCTTGTTTATTAAAACGAAGAGTTTTAAAGTCGGTTTGCTTCTAGTGAGATTTAATTTCCTAGTGTTTTAACTAAAAACAACAATTTTTATTTAAAGCCTAAGGTTAGCAATTAAACCACCCACCTGGTGGCAGTGAACCAAAACGATTAGATAGTACTAAAACTTCAGATAGGACATAGACGCTCTGTTCCTAACCGTGCATTAGTGACTGCCATGCTAGTTTAAACTCCGCAAAAGTAAAAACGGCCACCCGAAGTACTTATAACTTTCCCGAGACCACACCAGATGTCGGTGCAGAACAGTAGGCACGTCAAGGACCTGTGAGCACCGCTACAAAACTGGTGGCAGTGGTGGGATCACAAGGTGCTGTGCCACTCCAAACACACCTCCCCCTGCCATACTACCATGCCAGTTCATCTTAGAAGAAGATGTCAGCAGTATGACTAAAAACTGCAAACCCGAGACGTCTGTAACAAGCAAAGAAAAAAGTTACAAGAAGTAGATGCCTGTCTTACGATAACACAAGGCCCATCAGTCACCCGTATCCAGCTGGAGCCGGGAAGCGGCAACCCTCATTTTCACAAGCCGTGAAACATCAGGCAAGCCCTAAGAAGGCAGATGATCCCTGCTAACCGTGGAGAAGATAGCCGGTAACCGGACACGTCGCTCCTAAGAACCACAACTGGACCATTCATCTTGGATATCAGTGCAAGTGTTCAAATTTCAACCAGAAGTGAGACCACTACAGTGTTAAGACGATCCATCTATGGTGGGAGATGGATAGACTGACCACACAGCGATTGTGCATAGAAATCAGGTTAGTGCATATGGGTATGCTCCGGTTGCCAAGCCGAGTGTTCATTTCATGCATTTTATGTATTTAATTATCCACCTGAGTGCTTAGGTAGTATAAGAGTGTATTTTTATGTCCCTGACTGGATTCGGTTGTTAGAGAAGTGTTTTAGTACTCGCTCTGTTCAACTATCATGAGATTTATTTTGCGGCTGCAATTTAAACATTAAGACTCAAAACTAAACGTTTTTTTTTTTTTGAAATTGAGTTAAATCTAAACTTTCACCATGGAAGAATTAGATGACGTTATTGATCACATTCATTACAAAGACCTCAAAAGGGCTTGTTTGAATTTAGGTTTAACAGTTTGTGAAACCCGACATGCAGCAGTAGAAGTTATAAAGATAGCCTATAATGATCAAAAAATCACTTTAGACGATCTCACTAATGAATTACTTAGTGCAATTGAGAAACGAGATTCTGCCGCTCTGGCTAAGAAAGAAATCGCTCTTAAAGAGAACGAACAGTTTTTAAAGGCTGAGCAATTAAAACTTGAAGCTTTGAAACTAGATCATGCAGCCAAAGAGGCCGAGAAAGTGCGGACTCATGCCGCAGCTGAAGCAGACAAAATTCGTGCACATGAATTAATGCTAAAAAAAACGGGAGCCCAGAGTAGCGACACCGCTAGGGCACAAGAAATTCGTAAACTTGACCGTGAGTTGGAGCTAGCCGACAAACAAATTGAGCTAGCTAGGTTAAGAGCCGCTAACGGCAATAGTGATCCAACTCCAGTTCAGGTTTTGCTTAGTGTGAATTCCGGTCCTAGACCCGGAAAAATTTCTGATGCTATACGGTTGTTGAATAACTGGGGTCCGAAAACGGAAATTAACTCTTACTTAAAAATGTTTGAACGTACCTTAAAAACTCAAAGAATTCCTAAGTCGGAATGGGTGGTAGGACTCCAACCCCTGTTCGGTGAAATTTTGGTTAAGGTATGCGACCAAATGGACGCAGTAGCAATTCACTATTATGACCAAGTTAAAATTAAGTTACTTGAAAGGTGTGTGCAGACAAAAGAGTCAGTCCAATCGTCATTTCGTAGTTTAGAGAAACAACCAGACCAACCTTTTCACGAGCACGCTTTTGAGCTAGAGACGTTATTTTCACGTTGGGTGTCATTAGCTGATGTTAATGGCCAATACGACAAATTGTCAAATTTGATGTTACTTGAACAATTCTACAAGTCTTGTCCTGCGGGCCTCCGGAAATGGTTACCGGATCAAATTAAAATTGGGACGTTAGCCAAGGCAGCTAAGTTGTGCGACGAGTATACTACTCGCAACCAGCAAATCTCTGCAGATATTGCTAACAAAAATGGCTAAGTGCAAGCCAGCACTTCTTCAGGTAGTCAAGCTTCTAAAGTTTCTTCTAACCACAGAAACGGAAATAGGTTCGCTTCACAGGCAGCTAAACTGGCTGGTTCTGCCGCAGTCAAAGTTGACTCCACTGGTGGGGATTCCGCCAGTTCAAATCACTCTAATAAAGAGTTCGACAGGTCAAGAAGGCCTAACGATGGCACGTGTTTTTTTGCAACAAAATCGGCCATAGAATTAAAGATTGTCGTCTTCATCTCGCACAAGAAGCTTCTAATCCAGAATCTAAGTCTAGTTGTAATTTTATTACTCATGATCCTCCGAGTTAATTCTTTCCAAACATATCCATGAATGGACTGTGAACGTCACAAAATGTTTAGTGCTAAGAGACACAGGCTCTACGCATGAAGTAATCTCTAGAGATCTTGTCCGTCCTGAGCAGTTTACGGGTGAGTACACCCACTGCCGTGAACGCCCTAGCTGAGCAAACTACCGCTCACGCTATTGCACAAATGGAAGTGCAAACGCCCTATGGGCCTTTAACGACTGAGGCTCTCGTAACGGACCACATGGGTCCCCATTTCCAGATGTTGCTAGGAATTCCCTCTCAAAATATTTTAGAGGATAGAGGTTTAGTGAAAGTAGCCCCTTTTTCTAACGCCATTACTCGTTCTCAATCTCGTATTGACCAACAACTCCCGATTTTGAAACCAAATTACCGGAAAGTTGAATCTGATAGTGAAGTGAATCAGACGACAATTCTGACCCTCCCATAGTTACTCCCCCTTCCGTAACTTCCGGTTTTGTCAAACCCAAGGTAGACTCCTTAGATGCAGCTATCTTAGGCCCCCAATCAGATCAGTTTTCAAAACTACTGAGTATTGACAAGTCTGCTTTTGCCAAACTGCAACTTGAGTGCCCAACATTGCAGTCATGTTGGAAGACTGCTGAACTCCCGCTGGAGCAGCAGGACGAAAATAAACAACTTTTCGTTGACAAGGGATTGCTATTTAGAAAACCCTTTCGTGCTTTGAATAAGCCTCCTATTGAAAGACAACTTGTATTGCCTAAAGAGTGTAGAGATTTTGTTCTAAATACAGCACATGCTAATGCATGGGCAGGTCATTTAAGCCGGTCTAAAACAAAAGACCGAGTGCTGTCCAATTTTTATTGGCCTTACTGTTTTACAGACATTGAGTTGTATATCCAAACGTGTCTAACCTGCTAAAAGACTGGAAAGTCAGGGCAGAAGTTTGTTGCTCCCATGGTGCTAGTGCCCATGGATGGTGAACCCTTCAATAGATTTATTATCGATATTGTGGGACCCATCAAGCCTACAAGCAAGGCCGGTTTTAAGTACATTTTATCGCTACTTGACCCAGCAACAAAATTCCCAGAGGCTGTCCCCCTAAAAGAGGCAAACAGCCAGAGTGTTGTAGATGCTCTATTGGAAATTTTTTCCCCGACTAGGATATCCAGGAGAGCTCCAGTCAGACCTGGGGTCACCTTTCATCTCTGAATTAACATTATTCTTGGAGAAGTGTGGAATAAAATGTGTGAATTCCAGCGTCAATCACCCCAAATCAAACAGCGTTGAACGCTTCCACCGCACTCTTAAGGCAGTGTTGCGTGCCGTATGCCATGAGCATCCGGAAGACTGGGAGAGGTGCTTGCCAGGAGCAATGTTTGCTCTTCGAACCGCTCCACATGAGAGCACGGGCTTCACTCCAGCTGAGTTTGTTTACGGCTGTAACATCAAAGGCCCACTGGAGCTGCTAAAAAGCCAATGGATAGAGCCAGATGTTCATCCATCAGTACTTGAGTACATCTTGGACTTGCTCCAGCGATTTAAATATTCCCGTGAACTTGCACTTGAGAATATGATTAAAAGTCAGGTTAAAAACAAATCGTACCATGACTTTAAGGCAGTTGAACGAAAGTTCAAAGAAGGTGACTTAGTGTTAGTCCTTAAACCTTCAAGAGCCAATTAATTGGACATTTATTGGGATGGCCCTTGCAAAGTTTTGAAGAGATTGTTGGATACCAATTATCTAATAAAGAAGTCTTTTGGTGTTCACAAGGCAACGATCTACCATGTATATCTTCTGAAACCCTATCTGCCCAGGGAAGGTGCCAGTAACTTTTCACTTGCTGAGGAACGTGATTTGTATCACAAAGACCATGTCTGGACTGGTCAGCCTGGTGATGGCCACCTTACTTCCAAGGAGGCTATGGCTCTGTTTAAGAAAACAGGATCCTTAACCGAATCGCAGAAGAGTGATCTACTTGCTGTCTTCGACAAAGTATATGGTGTATTTTCCACTCTGCCGGGTCGTACCGACCTTGTGACTCACGACGTTGAGTTAATTGATCCAACAGTCAAACCTTGTAAATATTATCGTCACGCCAAGTTTAAAAGGGATCTAATTGTTACAGAGATCCAGCGCATGCTGAATCTTGGGCTTATTGTTGAAACCGACTCTCCCCACGGCTCGGCTCTCCTATGATCATTGTTCAGAAGGAGGATGCCAGTCCTCGCCCGGTAGCTGACTACCGCGAGCTCAACAATAATACAGTCACGAAAGACTACCCAATTCCCAACATAGAAGAGTGCATCGAAATAGCAGCCAAATGGAAGTACATCGCCATTTTCGATTTAAACAGAGGATTTTGGCAGGTGCATCTCACGCCACAGGCTTCTTTAGCCGCCACAATCACAACTCCCATTGGGAAGTTTGCTACCCTCATGATGAACATGGGGATGAAGAACGCCTCATTTTGCTTTCAAAAGCTTATGGATGGTGTCACTAGGGGTATGGAGGAGTACGTTACTCCTTTCCAAGATGACACTGCTGTTGGTGCCGAAACGTGGCAACAACATCTCGATCATGTCCACAATTTTCTCTCTGCTGTCAAGAAGGCCGGGCTTACTGTTAACGCAAAAAAGTCGCAGGTCGCTTGCAGCAAAGCCACCTTTTTAGGTCATGAAGTTGGAAATGGATCACGCACACCCTCCGAGGTGAAGGTCCTTGCCGTGCAAAAATTCGCACGCCCCCAAACCAAGAAAAATGTCCGTTCCATTCTAGGTTTAGTAGGTTACTACCAGCGCTACATCAACCATTATTCAGAGGTTTGTGCATGCCTTACGAATTCCCTAAAAAAAGATGCACCTGATTCCGTTTTGTGGGATGAGTCCAAACAACAGGCGTTTGACTCCTTGAAACAGGCCTTAGTGACTTTCCCAGTACTAAGAGCTCCTGATTTCAACCAGACTGTCATTTCACAATGTGATTGTGCTGAACGTGGCATGGGCTGCGTATTGTCACAAGAGTTTGACGAAGATGAACATCCTTGTCTTTACGTTTCACGTAAATTAACTGGTAGGGAGCTGAATTATGGTACAACAGAAAAGGAGTGTGCTTGTTTGATCTGGTCCGTGGCTAAACTTCGTCCGTACATTTATGGTACCAAGTTCATCATCGAGTCAAATCACAACCCGTTACACTGGCTCAAGCAAATATCTGGAAAAAACCCCAGATTGCTTAGGTGGAGCCTCACTCTTCAAGATTATGACTACTGTCCTAATCCACGTTAATGCCGATGCCTTAAGCCGGTACTTTGTTTAACTTAAAAACAGTTGAGTTTTTTTTATTTAAAAACTAAACCAGTGGTGGAGCAAAAAATTGCTTTACACTTTTTTTTGTAAATTTTCTTTAATTGTTAAGAGGTACGTTGTCAGGGCAACCTCGCTCAAAGAAATTGTCAGCTTTTCCCAATTCGGACCGTACACCTAAATTTTAAGTGCCAATGTTATTCTCCCTGTCATTATCAACGCCTTTCTTTGTGGAAGGATTTTAACAGAGATTATACGACACGTAATTAATATTCATTAGGAATATCTACGGGAGTTTAGTGGTTCCTGGCTATTTCCTCTTTAAGTTTTCACGAAACATTTCTCTTTATTTCTCTCATTTCTCTGTCTACCCCTGGGAGATAAAGGATAGCCCTGTTTAAACGGTTGTTGGGTATAGGCCATAAACCTCCTAGCGTTGTATTCCTATGTGTAATTTATGGGGTCTACCTCAAAACCCTTTTGTGTTTAAATTTCCTATGTAAACAAGTTGTTTGGTAACCTCAAACCATTCCAGTGGGAGTAGTTTTTACAGTGAATAGAGCTGGTCATTTTATGCGTTCCCACAGTATACAATTTTCTAAATCCTATCGCAGGCTAGGTTTATTGTTATGCATCCGTCGGTTTTGATCGCAGCTTTCCGGGATATAAAAAAAACTAGACTAGAGGAAAGGCAGAACGGCTAGGGACATATTACCAGAGCAGTAGATGGCCTCATTCACCTGTTAAAACGAAGCAACAAACCCTTAACCATGTACCTTTAATTTTCGTTAACTTTCGAAAATAGTGTTTCCTTTTATTAAATGTTTTGCTCCAATTTCCTGTGTGCTCTGTACGAAATTCCTGCACAAAGCAGCGTGGACAAGCACTCAGTTAATTTTTGGAAAGTAATGTTCTTTATAAAATGTAAAAGATTTACTCAGGTTAACTTTACTGCAAAAACGTCAGTCCCCCAAAAAAATAAATTGGTAATTTTAATTTTGTGTAAAAGTGTACCTTTAACCTTGTTCAGATCCTGGGGTAGGAATAAGTATCCCAAACCTTTAGACTTCGCCTTTGTATTACGGGAAGATGACAAGCTAAATAGGAGTTGTATTTCTCGATTTAGTTTGCTGATTGCTCAAATTTAGGTAATTTTTGCAACTTTAGATTATAGTGGCTTGGCAGCTGAGTGTTTTGCATACCTGTGTGCATTAACTTTCTGTTTTAGGCTTTCATTTCGGGTTCAAAAGGAATCTCCCGCCAGGGGGACGAACAGTAGGCACCTCAAGGACCTGTGAGCACCGCTAAACTTCCTTTCTCTCCAGCAAGTTCTTGTAGGGAAGAGACTGCGTCTTTCTTTAGACAGTTTGGGTGGTATAGGTTTTTTTTGGGCGGAAGGAGGGAAATGGCGTAAAGTGTATCACTTGGGATTTGTGAAAGTAGGAGTTTTTTATTTTGTTTGGGGTGGGGGGGAAGCGCAAAAATTATTAGCTACTGCCAGTTGGAACTTATTTTTGGTTTTGCTAAATGACTTGCGGCCAACCTATTGACTTAAAATTAGCTCTATTCGATTGCTGTCGAAAAAAGGGTAAAATGGTGTATTTAAACGTCAATTTTTTGCAAAATTATCAAAAAAAATAAATATCACCGATAATGAATAAATGGGTGAAAAGTGCATATTAACAGCAATTAAAAAAAAACTGTAAAATGAAGGCAGTTGCACTGCAGGTTGTGAAGTTCAACAAGATAACTCCAAAACTGTAAAATAACTGCAGTATTCAGCAGGCCAACTCAGAAACTGCAAAATAACTACAGTTTACCAATATTGAAAGTGACGTTGTGTCACTTTTTAAGTTATGAACAAAGTTTTATGCTACAAGAAAGGGTTGGTATGGTGTAGAACAATTAATGCCAATTGACTGTTTAAAGTCAAGCCAACAGTTGCATAACTTTAGCGGCTATCCATACAATACAAAACTTGGAACCATACACACTAACGCTTAGTGATTGGCTAGGTATATAAGGCTGGATGACAACTTGCATCATTGTAAGTAAAGTAAGAGTGTGTTAGGCTAGGTATGCTTGTATGTTAAGAATAAAATTTATAGAACTGAAACATTCATAACATTCATAACAATAACCCTATTCTAAGATTAAAGTTTGAATGATAGCTGGAATTTGTTATTTTTTTTTAATTTTACTACCAAAAGCAATTATTGGAAAAAACTGTAGTTAAACTAAGTTCAAACTGCAGTTCTACAGTTTGAACTGCAGTTTGAAGTACAGTTTTGAGGTGGGCAATTTACTGCACTTATACTGCACTTTTTTTCTGCAGTTTTTCTGCAGTTCATTTTCAGCAGGGAACTTTAAGAATTATCAGAAGAGCATCGTTGAAACAATTATTCTTTCTGGTTAAGATTGTTGAATTTTGTCCACTGTAACTTGTGAGAATTGATCTAGACTTTGTCAATTCTGTGCGTTTAGTTGTAGACCTAGACAACATTGCCGATTTCTCTATCAAGTTTTGCGTTCCTTTGTAAATGTCCAGAGGCCATTTTTTTGAGGAGGGGTGAAGTTGCAAGGTAGCGCTCCCTCCCACGCTGCCACTTCGCTGGGGCCGTTGTCCCTGTTGGGCGAGCTCCGGAGAGGGTTGGTCGCGAGGCAGCAACAGGGCAGACTGGCAGCAACTTGGCCCACCGGCCCAGCCATTGTAAATGGCCCCCTATCCAAAGTTTCACAAAACAAGTTGTCTTCAAACACAAAAAAGTGTCCAATGTTCTGCAGTCGCACATTGCTATATTTTTCTGGCTTTTTTTTTTACTTCGCAAATGATAACTATTTCCCTTCGCCCCCCCCCCCCCCCAACTAATAAAAGAAAATAATCAATGGTTTTCCACTTTCCTACAGCCGCTTTACACATAATTTTGTAGTAAACTATTTATTTCGTATTTTGTTCATTAAAAAAGTTCTACCAGATGTGCAATAGTCGAAATGGTTTATCAGAACTAGCTCGTATAAATGGCTGTTAAGCAACTTTTTCCTTTATGCAGCACTAACCCTTTAATTGCCTCAATTCCGTACAGCTACGTCTTGTTTGACAATCGAAAACAGTCCAAACGCGCGGCCAAGCATATGTAAGGGGTCCCAGGACCCCGTACACAGTGGGCAAGCACAGCCAAATGTTTGGTCGTCTCCAGACCAATTGCATGCCTGATGGAACCCCGCGACTGACACACAAAAAAAAGAAAAGTCACAGTAAGTTAGTTTGCCAGTTAAGGAGTTAAACGTCAAAACAGTAACGCATGCATACCATCCATTTTTACAAATTTCACGTTGCTTCTGCAGCTTTCTTTTTTTGTGTGTGTGATAAGTATCACACACCGTCCACGTTTTGCGTTGAATCAGAGGGCTGAAAACAAAAACTCAACACTAAAACGTAAAAAGAAAGGGAGTAATGTTGTTACATTATGTATCAGTAAAATCCTTGTCTAAATTGAGAGGCCTAACTAGTGACTCCTGGGTCATTAGAAAAGTGTGACGCGCCCCGTCACGAAAAAACATTGATCGAACTGGAAGAAAAATTCATTTTTGAACCTCAAAAAGGCACTTTCAGCAGTCAAAATTCAAAAGAAGCCTGAGCTTCTCAGACCCCCCCGCCATGATATGAATGTTTACACGGTTTTAAAGCTCTTAGTGCAAAATACTGCAAGGATAGTTTGTACAGTACAATAAAGTTTGTAGAAAAGCCTTGGCACCTGGTTTCTTGGCCTCTCCTGTCTTCACTTGCTGGGGGCAAACAAGCAGTGTGTTCATGATACTTATCATGAATCTCGACAAGAGTTGGGTGTAAGGAACATCGGTGTTTTATACAATATTTTTAACCCAACATGTGTTTTCCTCGCAACTAATGGTAACTGTCGATGCGGAGTGCTACTTACTTAACTTGGCTGCAGCTCTAATCTTGGCTACAGAAAATCATATGCAGACAATATCAATAGGCTACAAAAAACTAAATTTTTTTTTTGGGGGGGTTCACATTATTTTTGGACCTTGAGTAGGGGGACCAAGATTTTCTCCAAGGTCTCGAAGGGGGAGTAAGTGAATATTTAATGGTCCTTTGCCCCCCCCCCCCCCGGCCATAAATAATGACTGGTCCCTAAAAAAAAGAAGAGGCAGCAGTGCAGCCTATTGGTACTGCCCACTAGTGAAACGTTATCACGTGTGTCCGTCTAGTTATTGCCATTCTCGGCACACTTCACTGCTCCAAACAAAACGCATGCCCCTACAATTTTTAATTAGACCTTCTACTGCAAAACTTCTGATCTTCTGACTTCAGAAAGTTTGAGTATTGCATTACGCTCATAGCGTTCATCGCTTGCGTTAACAACGTAAAACATGGTTAATGTTGTGCATAGATTTTGCCGTGTAAAGGCCATAAAACGACTAAAATATAATGCAGACTGTCATTATTAGTTACATCCAGGTAAGAATTATTTCTAGAAAACATTGTTTTCCTAAATAGGTCAAACAAGTAAAAAATTATCAACGATTTGTATGTTTACTTATGGTCCTAGTTTGAAAACTCTCACCAACGTAATAGCATAGACTAAAAAGTTAACTAGATAGAGCGTCTCACTTCTTCCAGTACTACGCAGGATCCTAGCGGTATACTTTGTTCCACATTATGTTTTCAGAAAACTGACTGTATGACGCCACGTTTTCTTCCACTACGAGTGCAAAAAATCCGTAAACATCCCATTCGTAAACTCTTAACAGTAACTTTGCTGAGTCTACAAGTGTGATATCCACATGTTTTTGCACTCTTAGTGCAAGGAAACGAGTCGTCATCCTGTCAGTTTTCTGAAAACATAATGTGGAACAAACTGTAGTTGCGGCTACTAATACCTCTGATAATGCTTTGCCTTCGCGCTGCTTAAGAGGCAAAAGCATTACAGAATTTACCAGTGGTAATAGTGCCGCAACTGCCGCTAGGGCCCTGCATAGAACTGGAAGTAGTGAGACGCTATAAACATCGTGTTAAAACAACTTAAAACCAAATAGACCTACGGTAGTAGAAATTACGAATGTAATTTACTCGTTTCCTTATGTTTTAATTTTATTATTATTTCTTTCTCCTAAGAAAGTATTGCAAGATTGCCTTACCGTACACACGCTACTATTCTGCAGGAAGCCGGCACAGAGAACGTACCATTCAACAACGTACTATTCTACTAAGGAAGAGAATTATTAAATACTTACTTACCAGAAAATAAAACAGTAGTTTTCAACAAGCCACGCTCCTCTTTTTATTTGTTACGCCCTTCGTTGCTAATGCTAAACACACAACTTAGTAACTATTTGCGAACGTACCAGTCAATTTTTCGTCTGTGAGCATCAGGAGGTGGAAGGGTAATCGTTGTGCTGCTTGCTAGCTCACTAACCAGACTATTGTTTTACCGGTGATGTATTAGAAACGAATGCGACGAGTTTTTGGCGTTATAAGACCACGGATTATCTCCCCCCAGCCCACCTCCATTTTCGCACAAGAATTTTTTTTTAATAACAAAAGGACAAAACAATTAAACACCGTTTCCACCAAAAAGGGAATAGTACTTTTTTTTTACTACCATAAAACATAAATAAAAAAACTTGACTCAAGTGGCCCCCCAGCCAGTTGGCCCACCGGCCAATGGCCGTTGGGGCACTATTACCAGTCCGCCCCTGGGCAGCAAAGCGTGAGGATGCGCCGCTCGCGCTGTCTCCCGTCCGCCAGCTAAGTGACGTTACTGTTATTAGCTTTGTAAGAATAAACCCAGTTGGTTTAAGAAGGCAGGCTCGACTGAGTGATTCCGTGGCCAGAAACCCCAGTCGGGGGGGGGGGGGGGGGCAATCCCAACATGCTGTGCTGTTTACAACCAAGTCCTTTTAAAAGAAGTCCTTCACGCTGCTTCCTGGAAGTGTGAAACCAGCTTCACGTCACACTTCCTACTATATTTATGACTACCCAAGTGGCTGCTTTGTATTCCCTCGGACCACTCTCCGTACACCAGAAAATCCAAAGCAGCCACAGGGAATTCACCAACTAACCCTCAGGCGGCATTGACAGCTACCCATCAGTCAGTTTGTCCAAGTTTCAACCATGAAAAAATGTAATTGGGGAGGTATTCTGGGATAAAAACGTTTGATTTACCATATTCCCCAGCCAAAATTGGTTATCTATTTTTATACCTACCCAATTACGCACCCTGCCTCCCCTCACCGCCACTGACTGCGCGCCAAGACAGTAAACATGTCCGTCACTCTGTGCGAGTTCGGCACCTTATTGGATCCGGCGATCATTGGTTGGGCGTAATTCGTTTTTATGTGTAAATTATCCGGTACCGGCCCGGATCCGGAACCGATCCGGCACTGACATCAAATTATCTGGACATCAAATTATCTAACACGAATCCGGCAAAATGGTATCCGGTCGATCCCTCTACTAAGTGTCCCATTAAGAGGCCACGATGTAACTAGTAGGTGTGTGTTGAGAAGTTGTGTAATTGTTGTGTGATAAACTTGGTTTGGATTGTATTGTGTTATCGTTTTGCTTGTTGGAATGGACCAAAAAACTACGGGGTAGCCTGTCTTATATGGACCATGGCTGATGTAGCTACGTAGGGTCGTCCTTCCCCACTTGCATGTTACCATCGTTTGTGCAACACACGGTTGGTAGTGCAGCGTTTTGATTGTAGTTTTGGAAATCACATAGTATTTTTTGGTTTGTTAACCGGAACTTTAGGAAGTCTCGGAAGAGCATGGTTGAAACAATTATTCTTTCGGGTTAAGATTTTTGAATTTTGTCCACAAATACTGGAGGCTGTGATAACTGCCACATTCAAATCCAAGCAACTGACAACAAGCAAGGATGTAACCTGAGACGTAAATTTAACTTTGGACGGCCTGATGAAGATAGTTAAGGGTACTGTTGAAAATTAGCAAGACTGTGCGAGTGTCTTCTTTGTGAAATTGAGCGATTATGGAGGAAATAAGCCATTTGACTGTTGATTACGAGATTCATAGTAGTTCTTTTAGCAATCTTTTTAGAAATCTTGTTACGTTGTGGCGATAAACTTTCTGCATCAAATTCCTGCTAATTCTCATTTTTTCCCCCCATCAGGCCAATCTGTACCGTGGCTTTGTGGCTATTTGCCATCCCGAAGAACATCATTTGAATATGGTGGAGCGTTTGGTAGAACTGGCAACGAATCAGTGCATCAAAGACTGGCGAAGGTTACCACACATTGTGTCACACGTTCACATTCCCATGTTGCAGGTAAAATTGCTGATAAATGTAAAATTAGCTTTGTATGAATTCTTCTCTCGTCATTACGATGTTGTGATTACACGTTGTTTACTTAGCCTAAATTCTCGTGTGCTTCAGTGGCAGGTATAAAAATACTGTTACCTTCTTGATATTTCCTCCACTCGACTTGTGATTTTCTTGCTCCTGATGCTATCTTCTTAGTGGGGGAGCAACTGGTCAAATTTGGGAGTCCGTGTAAATTTTGTGATACAATATTCCGGTTTTTTTTTGTTTGTGAACTGGTACCCCAAAGAGCACGAAAACGCTTGTTGCCACTTCCGGAACTTATGCAGGGGATGGGGAGAGGGGTGGAGGGGGAGAGCATTGCCGGACACTACGTTTTTGGCCATAACTTTCTTAATTTTTATGATAGAGAACCCTTATTTGGCTCATATTAAAGAAAATTTATATACCTAAAACCTTTATTCCGTACAGAATTTGCCTAAAACAGGAAATTAACCTGTTATAGGCAGATAAAAATCGTTCAATTTTTGTGACTTATTTTTGCTGATAAAGTTAATTTCGATTGTCAGACAAAATTTGTGTGCTTTTGTATGATAGCACTGCCGACTACTGTTTAAAAGTTGAAAAATAGGTGTATCCTTTTTAATCACTTATACGTACTCAGCAGCAAGCACAGCCATAGCAGATGGAATTAGAAAGAATCCTGTACAGGAATGATGGATTTTTGGTCAATCCAACTGTACCACCATTGGCTTGCAAACTTCTTTTAACACGCTCTAAAGCATGGCCAGCTCTAATTTCACAAAATCGAACTATGTTTCCATTTACAGCCCAGTTTCGCACGCAAAACTGTTTATAAACTTTAGGGCTTTCAATTTCTACTGTTCATTTATGCGTAATGGTGTTATTGTGATCAAAGAGGTACTTAACAAGCCAATCTAGTGAAGAGAGATGATGTCTCCAGTCACTGGTCCCTATTGCCGTAAGCAATTGGCATAATTCAAGAACAAGTATTGACTGAAATGCTTCTTCTAGGCATTTTACAGCCTATGCTATTGCAGCTTTTGATGCCAACTGAGTTGTAATGGGGGGATTGTTTTTTAATGGCGCATCGACAGCTAGGTCATTAGTGCCAACCCCAGTCACAGAGCAGTGGCCGTGGATACCTCTGTGCCACACATTACAGAGATGTTACAGAGATTAAAGACTGTTCTACACCATCCAGACCAACACCAAAATGCCTAACTTATTCTGACTTCAAAATTTCATCTACTGTAGACCACTCTGAAAGTAACAATATTAAGGTATGGGTTACAGGAAAAGCATAAAATAAAATTGGAGTGCTTTTTGTAAGGCAATATGTAATTTCACGTTAGTGAAGAGTTGTCTTAAAAATCAAGTACCCCTGAATAGTAAGCATTCAATTCTTGTGCAACAACAGCTTTGCTTTTGACTGGAGTCCATGTTATCCCAATGATACCTGCACCTCAAACAGAATGGTCAGCATTGTACGCTGTTCTGCTTTTAAACAGATAGTAATGGGGCAGGACCCAAAACAAATTGGACATGTGCTTATACATCCAAGATAAAAAAAAAAAACTGCAAATGGCCGTGGGCCATTTTGTTTTCAGATCATGGGAATAATCATAACTTTGGTTTGCTTAGATGCATTGGAAACTTCATTGAGAACCGTGCAACAAGTTCCATTCTAGAGGTTAAACATGTATCGTATGTAGAGGCATGGAAGAACATTTAATAACGGTTCAACCTATGTTTACTCTTTAGAACTGAGCGTACGGAATCAAAGGATGCATTAGAAAAAAATAATCCAATGCCTAAAAGAAACATTTTCAACCAAAGACAATAAAACAATGATAATGGAATACAAGAAAGCTAAAAATGTACTAGTGATTTGTGGAATCTTCCAAGCAATGGATGAATTCGATGCAATTTTGGATAAGAATCCAACAACATAGGCTGTATTACTTTACGTACAAATGATTACTGAATTATGCCAGTTGGTAACTTATTAAGAAACGGTGCATGACTGGAGATTTCACCTCTCATCACTAGATGGATTTGTGAAGTACTTCCTGCTCACGATAAACATCATTACGCATGGATGATACTGGTGTACTTGGCTGAAATGCAAATGGTAGAAATTGAAAGCCTTAAAGTTTATAAAGTTTTACGTGGGAAACTAGCTTGTCAACAGAAACATAATCCCATTTTGTGCAACTGGAGCTGACCAAGCTTCAGAGCGTGTTAACAGAAGTATGAAAGCCAATGGTTGGTACAGTTGGATTGACCAAAAATCCATCACCCTGTACACGATTCTTTTTCATTCCACCTGCTACAGCTGTGCTTGCTGCTGAGTATGTATGAGTGATTAAAAAGGAAGCGCACCTATTTTCAACCTTTAAACAGCAGTCGGCAGTGCTAGCATGCAAAATTTGTCTGACCATCAAAATTAACTATTTATTAGCAAAAATAACTAACAAAAATTGAACGATTTTTAGTTCTTTCTGCCTATAACAGGTTAATTTCCTGTTTTAAGCAAATTCTGTACGAAATAAAGGTTTTAGGTAATTAAATTTACTTTAATATGAGCCAAATTAGGGTTCTCTATCATAAAAATTAAGAAAGTTATGGCCAAAAACGTAGTGTCCGGCAATGCGCTTTTCCTCCCTCCCCCTCCACCCCTCCCCCACCCCCTGCATAAGTTCCGGAAGTGGCAACAAGTGTTTTCGTGCTCTTTGGGGTACCAGTTAACAAACAAAAAAAAACGGAATATTGTATCACAAAATTTACACGGAAAACCAGTTGCTCCCCCACTATCTGTTGTTGGTTGGCTTACAGCTTGGGCCTGCATCTTTGATGTTTGGTTGGTATGCTCCTTCGAAAACAACTTCCGGGAGAGTCGAAAATTCGGGTGCTGATATTTAAATTGTGATGTACAACTGAGATGCGTGGTCGGCTTCTAGTTTTATCAGTGCTGGGAAAAGTGTGAAATTTTTAGCCTTAACAGTCTGGGTGCTAAGGATTTATTTTTCTAACTCAAACATAAGCAATGTAGAGTGGATATATCGGCTTCTAGAACCCAAAGGGTTAAGGAAGAGACCCGTACCACCAAAAAAAAAAAAAGGAATGAATAAAAAAAACTAATGATAATAACGATGCCTAGACTTACTGAAAATGCTGATAGGTAATATCAAATTTCAAATTTGTGTTGCATTCTGGCTGACTGTTTTAACTTGGGTCAACCATCATTCGTAAGGATGGTTAGTTTCGACTGTCAGGAAAGCTTCGATGGTTTTTTTCTTGCTTTCACAGTTTGAAGCAAATGTGGAATTTCATTGGAAATAAGGTGTTAATAAAATAGATACCTATGCTTTCAGGCTGCCCAACAAATTATGGAACTTCAAGAGGCAGCTCAAATAAATCAAGGTCTTTTGCCGGCAAATTTGGGACGTACTAACAGCTTACAAGACATGAAGGCCATAGTGAAAACTTGGAGGAACCGGCTTCCAGTCATGGCAGATGATCTTTCTCACTGGAGCGACATTTTCACGTGGCGACAGCATCACTACCAGTCAATTGTGAACCATTACGACAATAGTCAGCAGGAGCAGCAGGCCAGTCATGCTATGCTCGGGGTACATGCTTCTGCCTCTGCCATTATTCATTTCGGCAAAATAGCTCGCAAACATGGTTTGACTGGTGTCTGCCTAGACTCACTGAGCAGGTAAGTCTTGTTAATTACCCTGTTCCTGTTTTTAGTGTATGTCTGAACAAAATCATCCACTTACTTAATGCAGCATGGCTTCCACTGTGTCACTAAATCACTTCGCTTTTTAGTGACTTGGTGCTGAGAAGCAGAGCAAAAAAGCTTCCCTTCCTGCCCTGGTTTCTGTGTATATCTGAACTTGTGAACACCTTACCCGAATCATTTGAGATGTTCCGTGTGCATTGTAAACGCGGTCTCGTATCAGACGCTCGTGGTGAGGACACCTCAACACCAGCGAAGAAAAAACCTGAGGGCAGCTTTCTTCCACACCAGAAGAAAAATCGTCTATATGGCGATTCCACTTTAAAAACATGTAAATAATGTATATTTTATTAGGCATAAAGCCGAAACACTTTTCAGCTTAGTTGTGTTTTAGATGTTATCAACACACGATATTTTTTATTTGTAACAGGTAACGACTTTGCTTATTTATGAAAAATGTCCGATGTTCAAACCAGTTTAAAAATCTAACCTAAACTGCAATTAGCCCTTTAAAAACTAGCTGGAACATTTAATCTTTTGATTTGTGCACTTAATGCATTTTGGTAAATTTAACTTCTTGCCATGAACCCTACCGGAGCTCCAATGTTTATGTTTGTCTATTTCTATGGACCCAGTGTATGATTTTATGTTTATTTTTTATAGCATCTCCATCCAAACTCCGACCGTAGCAAACCTCTAAAAACGTAAACAAACTAGCTTTCCTTCGTTAAAAACATGCCTTGTATATAGCACTCCGTTTCCCAAAGTCAAATGTTTATTCTGTGCATTACACTTCGTTCCCCCCCCCCCCTCCTTCAATAGTTGCGATGCCTAACGTCGTAGTTTGTTTATTAGGCCTAAAAATCACGTTGTTATGAGTCGAAAACTCACTTGCACATTCAAAGCCAGGCCTCTAAGTTTCCAAGTCGGCAATTCCCTTTGTCAATTCGAATCCAGCCAACCAAAACACTACTTCAATTCCGTCAGCCAGTCAGAGCGCTCCAGCTACCCCGGTCGTCCGCGCTGCCACTCCAACTTCCGGTAGTGACAGCTCGGCCGATTTGGGTCAGTCTCTCCTCCTCCAGTCGTCCGACTCTCTTCCCCGCACCCCCCTCCGAAGCTATCCTCGGCGTCCGCGCCGACTTCCGGTAATGAGTATATAACCCCAAACCCAGAGACACTCGTTAGCACAGCTCAAGGATTCTCAAAGCTAGAGGTCGCTACGCCGGTCGGGAGTGGAGATGCCGCGGTCCGATTGTTGCCATGCCGGGCAAAGGTAGTGGTTCGTATCGTACTTAGTTTAGCTTTAAAAGTTTAATTTTTGGACTTGCATTCAAAATTTATAGTTTAAACTTAACTTAACCTCGTAGCTTTAGAAATTAAATTTATGGAGCGTCAAGCCAAACGGCATTTCGGACGTTGGCGGCCATAATTTAAGGTTCTTACTACCTGCAAATACTTACTTCAGTAATTATGCTTAAAATCATCATTTTACGCTATCACTGCTCATTTATCAACTAAAAAACTCCCTTTTTTAGCTTGTATCCAAACTTTCTCTCCTCTCCCGCCAGGGGCGCTGCTACTCCTAACTAGGAGGCCGCCATCTTGTTTGTTCCTCCATCACATTTTGAGCACGTTGTTAGGGTAGGACGTGTTTGGCATCGCTGCCTTTGTTTTCTTGTTTGGAAGCAAAGTTATCAACTTTTCTGGGCAGAATTATGACCACGATAGAAGAATCAAACGATCTATTACGTGGGAGACTCAATTCGAAGAAATTTGATGCGTGTAGCTGCAAGAAACAGTCAAGAGATCTTCACCCTCTTTGCCGTGAGTGCAGGCCCTGAAACTTCGTCACCAAAGTATGTGAACTGTGCGATTTGCATCATCGTTCAACTATGAAGGACATTTTGCATACATGGAAGAAATCGGATCAGAAAGCAGATCAAAGGGCCAGGGCAGCAACGGCAGGTTTGGTTGATGACGAAACGGCTGCAGCTTGTCAACCAGAGGGAGAAAATAAGATGGCGTCAACAAACGAAAATGACTTTGCTGAAGTTCACGAAAGTGTGGTGGCGTGGGATGATGCAAAGTTGTTTGATGATGGAGTAGGACAGGTGCCGTTCTCAAATGAAGAGTTGCTGGCGTTGATGCTGACCACAGCCAACGTAATTTTTGATGCGAAAGCCACTTGTGTGGAGCAACGAATTACGGAAAAAAAAAAAAAAGTTCGGCGCCCTAATGGCTGATAGGCTTCACTTGTTGCAACCATTGTTAGCCAAAGAAGAAGAAAAATCATTGGATATTAGGAACCGATGTGTCTATTGTGACGGACATCAAGTCGTGTCTGCGATGCAGTCGCCAGCTATGCAGGCGCCGTGCCGTCAGGAGGCGCCACGTGTCGGAGATGTTCAGACGGCGTCTAGATCAAGTCCGGCAGCTGTAGTGAAGAGCTCGGCGAAGAAAGGAAAATCGCGGGTCAGGAAATGACAGTACTCAAATGGCCGCTCCCGGTGTGGGAAATAGCGGTTCGTATGAGCACTTCAGCGAAAAATCACGCAAAACTGTAGGAGTAGTAAAGTCCAGTGAGGACAAAGTTACGAAACTACTGGACATAATGAGTTGTTTATGGCGTCAAACACCAGGAGATCGTGAGCGTTTAATTTTTAAAAGAGTACCATTTAAAAAAAAACAAAAAAAACCACCTGTATCGTTCCTGCCGTAAATCTCCGAGAAAAGGAGTAGGTTATAGGAACGATAGCACTAGTAAATAGCTATCTCTTCCCACCGTAATTCACCGAGAAAAGGTGTAGGTCGTAGGAACGAGAACGCTGGTAAATAGCTATATCGTCCCTGCCGTAAATCTCCGGGAAAAGGAGTAGGTAATAGGAACGAAAACACTAGTGAATGGGTTTCTCTTCCCAGCCGTAAATCACCGGGAAGGTGTAGGTCATGGGATTGAGACCAAGATGTATGCGTTTGTCGCCGGACTGTAGGTTGGCATGGGACACACCCTCGCGTCAAAAGTGTCGGGTCGTGTCGTGTCGTGTCGCCATCGTGTCGTATCGTGTCGCCATCGTGTCGTGTCATGTCGCCATGGTGTCGCGTCATGTCGCCATCGTGTCGTGTCATGTCGCCATCGTGTCGTGTCGTGTCGCCATCGTGTCGCCTGTACACACATCGTTCTTGTTGCCAGTGGTATGAGGTTAGTAAAATGGGGCTTTAGGAAGGTCCCCCCCCCCCCCC